>VZRH01005864.1:286545-328045 GCA_013397555.1 Urocynchramus pylzowi | reverse complement strand
AAAAAAAAAAAAAAAATTGTCAGCTTGCCTGGTCCTTTTCAGAATCAACACAACATCAAACACTGCATGAAATCCACAATTTAATTAGTCAGATACTTTATACAGGATGCATCTTAAAATGAAAAACATAACTCACAAACCACTGGGTTTTAATCTGGAAAAATCACAGTTACCACTATTTTCATCAAGAGGAAGGGATTTGGATTTTCTGCCTAAACACTCAGCTGCTCCTCAGTATTCAAACAACTAAGTTACCATACATACTGAACACACAAAGTAAAAAAAGAACAATCCCCACATGTGTATAAACTGGCAACCTAAAACAATAAAAGTTGAGACCTCCCTACATATTCCATGATATTTTCAGTAACTTGTCAAATTCATAGTCTGTGCTGCTTTGTAATGAACAACTTTACATTAAAAAAAAAGCTCTCTTAATTTCACAGAACCGTTTTGTTTAAACTCACTTAAACTCAACCAAGAAGCTTTAGAAGTAGCAAGAGTTTGCACAATGATGCAAGTTATTTTATATAAAAACGAAAGAACAGGAAAATAAAATGATGCAAATATTTGCTAAAATATATTTCCCCATACATTTTAGATGTCTTCTACTTTGTAGAAATGTTTTCAATTAAGAATCTCAATGCACAATGTAAAAGTGACTAACTGAAAAGCTGATGAGTTGCTGTAGTCACAGAACCATCACAACACCATGCCTGTCCAAAAACAAGACACTGCAAATCCCCATGTGAAATACTGTTCTTTCACTGGTGCCAAAATGCTGGGGTTTTGCTGGAATTTCAGGATGGGTACCTTTGACTTCTTTTGGCTTAATATTAGACCAGACTCATTGAGTATTTAATTGTGAAGAAGGTACAACAAAGTTTCTGTGTGGGAGTTGATGGGTTTTTGTTGTTTCGTTTCTTTCTTTTAAAAAACTTTAAAAAAACTTCCATCTCTTTCATAAAGATGATTTTCAGCTCAACAAGCTAAAGTACACACAAAAATGATCTTGTTTTATCTATTTGAAATCTGTCACCTTTCAAACTTCATCAATATTTCTGAGCTTCTATTACAAGAGGCATAAAACACAGCAATGTGATATGTCTTTATCCAGTAATCATTGCTCCTCTCCTCTTTAAATCTTATAAGCAATAGAGGGCTTCTCCCAGACAACCCACTGCTTTATTTTATTCCTTTGATAATTTTTCTATTTCATTTACACTTTAAGATGCTGGGACCAGAACAACATTCCAAAAAAAAAAAGACTATTTCTAGTACTTCTTTAGTTGCTGTAAAGTCCACCAAGTAGATGTTCTAGTTCTGATTTTGTGTGCTTTGAATAAGGCTGTCACTGCTTTTCTTAGCATTTAAAATTTTGAACTGCTTACCTGCAACATCACATCACTGTTCAGAGAAAAAGGTACAACTCAATGTAAAACAGATTTATTTTTTTTTTTTTTTTACTAGAAGAAGTAATGCATTTATATGTCCAACACATAACTAAAACCCGTAAGACAAAAAGAAGAATACACATTCTCAACACACCTACCCAGAATTACCACAAAAATTGAGTCACTGACAGGATGTGCTGTAGGTTGCAGGACTAGCTATAAAATCAACAAATGTGTTAAATAAATTACCTGTTTTACCCATACTATATTTTAAATTTCTCTAATAAATTAGACATTTTCAGTTGTTGTTGGGAAAAAAATTAATCCTTTCACCTATTTTGCAGTTTGCATCAGAATTTCTACAGTTATATGTTGCAAAAAGGACTCTTTGGTTTCCTCATTGAATTGAAGGTCTTAATCATGATGGACAGGAATTTTACACTCCCTACTATTTTTAAGAGGCCTGAAACAACAACGACAAAAAAAAGATCCAACAAACAGGCTACACTATATACATTTAATTACAGTAACTCCAGCCACCTAAATTAGTAGTGCGGAAGTTTATCACTAGATTGAAGCTGAAGATGATTCTATGAATGCATGCACACATGCTTTAATATGGTCATGCCAAATGTGTACCTCTATAATGACACCTCTGTAAAACTCCTTAGATGGGGAGATAAGCATTGTATCAATCATACGTGTCAAGGAATCACAACTCAAGTGAAGTGAAAATTCTGTCATTCTTGAAAGCACTCCTAACAGTATTACACAAACTGAAAAACATTTAGGTGGTGTTGAACATAAATGATCACTGGTTTAAAAGCAAGATGAGTTAAATGATGTGTTTTCTTGGTGGAAGCTTTAACAGACCTTAACAACGGCCCCCATAACATGTGGCAAGTATTATGTCAAGAATTGATGCAAGTAATAATGCTAAAATTATCTAGTATCTTAGCCAAAACTGTAGTCAAATTAAAGCCACAACTAGAATTATAAACACATCTGGAATAAGGTTAAAATTTTATGTAGTAGAGCTTATAACAGTTATGTCTAGACAATAATATTGAACCATTTTTGATCATGAATGGTTAAGGACTATTCTCCTAATAATTCATGGACAACAACTTGTGTCTTCCTTGATGCCTTTCATTGAACAGAGCACACTTATGAAGTAACTGCAGTTCTATCCTAACTATGTGCACAACAATAGCTTAGCATTATAAACCTACAGAGAAATATGGCAACTATTTCAGTTAATTCTCCCTTACATTGCTGAGGGCAATTACTTGCTCATCCTTAAAAAGATGAAAGAACCATTTAAAATATCACCCTTCTCCATATTATTTAAACTGGCAGAGAATGCTTCCTTACAACCTTTTAGAAAAAACTTTACGTAATAGCAACAAAATGAGTAATTAGAACCATATAAAACATTTGAAAGTTAATGTCCAACCACATGTTCTAGTTATCTGAAAAAGATACGTGTTAGAAAACATCCCTTAACAAACTGATTAAAAATTTCATGGGCTGAGTACATTGTGACACTTAAGAATTGAAGACATTGCTTCCGTTTCTGTAACTGTTTGTGAAGATGCATCATGTTGTCTACATTAATTTTTGCACTCAAAATACTTTCTGATGTTCAGACAGATACTTACACACATTGATGAGATCTCCCCACCCCCAAATCTCTTCTTCTCTAAACTGAACAGTCCCAGCTCCCACAGCCTTTTTTCACTCTGATGTAAGATTCACTAATTCCCCAATCATGTCAGTGGTCCTTTATGGTATTCTCATCCCATAGCTCCATGTCTCTCTTCAAGTGGAGAGCCCTAAACTTGATTCCAGGTGCAGTCTCACCAGTATTGAATAGACTGGAGGGATCATTTCCCTCAAGCTGCTGACCACTCTCATCCTACAGCAGCCCAGGATATAATTTACCTCCCCTGTCAAAGGTCCCACTGCTAAGGTCCTCTTATACCTTGTGAGTCATTTTTAACAAGAGTAAGTATTGCCAAAAATTCCAATTCCATACAAAAAGTTGCAGCAGTACCACTCAAAATGCCTAACAAGTATGGCTGAAGCACATTCTGGCTGTAGCCTGGTCTTTTAAATTATCTATCAAATTTTCTTCTGCAGGGAAAGTAGCACTGTATTCTCTGAACAACTGGATTTGCATTATTTAATGTCAGGTGAATTGGACAGATCCTACAAGCAGAAGAAAGTCAACACTTGAGGCACACAGAGCAGACAGCAGGTAACCATCACACAGCCAGAACCAGCAGAGACTAAGTACAAGAAACAGCTTCAAGAGGCAGTTTTGTTGAGCCCTGAAGAAGACAAACACACCTACAATAAAAGCATGGCCTCACAGTAATACATTTGCTTCCTAGGAAAGAATTTTTATTTGTAACTGGTAAAATATCAAGATATCTGAAGAGTCAAGGACAACAAATCAATAGTGCTCTTCACAGCTGCAGCGCTTTATGTGCACATGCAGACCTAAGCCTCACTTAAAAACTGAGGAACTGATTACTGACTACCTATCAAGCAAACAACTTTAGAAATGGATTTACATCCACAAAAACAAACATTACATTGCTTGTTTAAGAGCAGTGAAGAATACAATACTTCATAAATCTCTTTCAAGCTACTTCAAACCATTCAATCCAATAATTTCCTGTAGTTTTCTACACTAATGATTAACTAAAAGGAGCTCCTATAATCAAGGGCACCAAAATTTCAAAAAATTGTTTGCTAATTCATATTTTATTTCTAGAGTGCAGCATCATATCCCACTTCCTCATAGGTTTGTTCCATTCCACAACTACCTGTAGAGAATTTGCTTTTAGTCTTCTGGAAAATGCAAAAAGAAATCTTAGTACTTTTCCAAAAAATAGAAGACTTTTTATATTTTCTAATTCTCAATTCTGTGCAAAAGTTAACCTGCTCTAATCACCTATTTTACTTTAAAAAAGTAAAGGTGGAATGCTGATCTTGGTAAGTCAAAACAGATACTGTCTGTGGCTTTCATCTCTGCATCAGCATCATAGAACTAGCTAGGCTTAGTCCTACAGGCATTGCTTATGCTGCACAGCCACAGAAATAACCCTTGAAGATGACATTCCCCATTTATCTGAAGAAAAAATTACATATCAGCTTTTTCTCTTTTTCTGAGGAAAGCAGCTCACCAACTATTTTTAAAAAATTTTGCTACCACATCAGAGTACAAGAGCCAATCTCTAGGGAATACAGCTCCAGGTAAGCTTCACGTATGCAAAGTCCCTTTTGCCACAACATAAGAACCTGCCTGCATTACACAGTATGTGATGAAAGTGGCAAATCAATTTGTGTTTAATACAGCAAGTGAAATGGAAAAGTAAAGTGATCAGCTTTAATGGTCAGAGAAAAGGCAGCAATATACTAAAGAACACTGCAATTAAATTATAAGATCTACAAGTAACTGTACACAGACCGAATTCCACTGAACTAATGCTTCATTCATTACCTTCATCACAGCCTCTCAATGTATTGATATTCCTAAGAGTAAAGATTCAAGGTTGAGGTAAAAAGTGCAATTTTTTAAAAATTGCATACATAGACGAACTTTCCTAACAAATTTAGTATAATATATAAATTTACAAGGTTACCACCTTAATGAAACAGTTTAGGGAACCACAAGGATTCAAACCTCATGGCTTAAATTCAAACTTGTAGCATGAACACTTACCTAAACTTATTTACACTCAACTCCATTATCATAAGACAATTCAAATTAAAGTCAGCAATTGAAGAGTTTTATACAATACCAATTGGTTAAAAAGTTCTTACCAATTTGTAATTGGGGGTGCATAAGAGGTAAGATTAAGGTATTTTCAAATTGCCAATGGACATTTTCCCCCCCACACAAAGGGTTCATTATTCCATTGTAACTCAAGATATACTTGGACTTAATTTAGTAACTGATAGGATTCTACTGGTTTTTCATATACATAGATTCTTGTGGGATTTGCGAGTAACTCAAGTATTGCAAGATAAAAAAAGGATTTTTAAAAAAATACTACCCATTTTACCCCCAACATGCAGAATCCACTATATCCCTAAATTTTTTTAAACTAGGTATAATGTAACTCAACAAACTATTTCTCATACAAGCAAAATTACTTTATTCATTGTATACGAGCTACATCTACACTCAACCCAGAAGAATTACTGTAGCTCCTAGTGACAGGCCTGAACTAGCTTAAAACCATCCAGCTTGGTAACTGCTCAACCACAGCTCAGAATCAACCCAAGTCGAGGTTTGGGTTGATGTCCTCTGCATCTCTTTCCCTGAGCACTGTGCAACTTTTACATTAGCTTTGAACTAGGCAGATTGACAGTTTTACAGATAACTTGGGCATATTTAAGGAAACTTTAGTCACGTTTTGACAACAAATACGGTTTATTGTCTCAGAATTTTTCTTTGAAACTCTGATTGACAGCTCCCATCCTGTACCAAGATTCTTAAAGGCACAAGGCTGAACTTGCACATGAGTTCCTGAAGTCTTTCAAGAGAGCTGCATGAGCACTCCTTAACACAGAATATGTTAAAAAGTCATCTTTAGCAGCACGGGTTTGAGCCAGCTCATTTCACTGTGCACTGTGATGCATAAGAAAAGCTTATGCAATTACGGAACTTCTGGTGGAACTGTGGTGACAGCGACCTTCAACTCAAGGTGAGAACTAGTCAAATTGCTATTACTTTCAGCACAGAACAAAACAACCCAGTTCAGAAAACGAGTATTTAAGGACCACACTGCCCCTGTGCAATACTCAATAGAAGTGCTTCTTTCTCTTCCCCCCCCTCCCCCATAATCATGAGGCACAAGAAAAAATGTTTACCTAACAAAGCTTTTAAACTTCCTTATTCATAAAGCTTTGATTTTGAAGTAATTTAAAACTGGTGAAAGTGTGCTACTGGTTTTTTTTAGTACTGAACCATCAGTTATTAGAATAACTCAGAGTCCATTTGTTTCTCTTCAACACAGAAATTCAGCTGAGCCCAGCTGTTACATAAATCACCATTTCACATGATCTTCCTATTCACTCAAACTTCTTCTTTGTAAAAGGAAGTTTTTAAGAAACAAATTGTCTCTTTTCAGCAGGTCCTTTATGAAAGCGTCATTTTCAATAAATAAGAAAAAACTAAGATATTGCACACAGGTCTGTTCAAGAGCATTCTACACTAGCCAACAAAATGCTGAAACTTGCTGTGTTGTGTTGCCCTCTTCAGGTCGACAGCATATTTTCTAGTTCTTTTCCTTGACGAGGTATTGCACTGCAACTTCTTTCATAACATTTTTCAGATCTGAAGTTTCAAGTAGCAGCTAACTTCATCTGTATTCCACCAATGCTTGAAACATTTTTGGCTTAATAGCCTACAAAAATTAACTTTACTTTTGCCCTTTGTATCTCCCTAACCTCAATACCTAATCTTGAGGATTATCAAACTATCAGCCAGCATTTGAAAAGATGACTAAAAACCAACTTCAGTATTGATAAGAAAGTCTCATGACAAGAGGCTTAAAAAGTGCAATTGATTCAGCTTAGCAAAGAAAGCTCCTGATACCTATCCATAAGTGAATATGGGAGGTCAGAAAGTCACATGACTTTAAAGTGGGGTAAAGCCAAACAGAATTTAGAAACTGAAGTCAGACAAATTCAGACTTGAAATGCAATGGAGACTTTTCAACAACGACAACAAAAAACTTAATAACCTACTAGCATAAAATGGTGGATTTATTATTACTTGAAAACCCTACAGGTAGACCCAGTATCTTTCCAAACAATCTCTTTTGAACAGTTTTTTTAATAGCTGCCATAATATGGGCCAAATTGTGCTGTTGATTTGCATACTTGCAATGGGTTTTGGAATTGCTTATCCGAGCTCTGCCAATTATTGTGGAAATAAGGATGAAACAGTCTTCAAGTGCTTGGAAATGGCCATGCTTGAGCTTCTGATTCACTTATTGAGACAGATATTAACAATGTCTTAAAATATTTTATTTCCCACTTCCACTTTTAGAGGACAGGTCATGGTAAACATTTATGCTGACTTAGATATCTCAATACTGCACATTTGACATAAAGAGCAAAGTGCTGAATTTAACTTATATATTATTAAGTATGGAGAACTTCACTTGTTACAAAGGAAGATAAACATCCTCATAATTTGTGACTGTACAACTTAATTTACTTAATTTCAACATCTTAAGGGACTTATGATAGGAAAACCTGTTCAAAGTTAAGGCCTACTATGTAATTATAAGCAATAAAATTAATAAGCTAATCAAAACCCTTAGAAAATGGAAGCAAAGGAAATGCTCATTCAGTGCCAAATAAAGGAAACCACAATCAATCGTGTTTCAAGATCATCCCTTCTTGGGACGGCAAACACAAAACAGCCAGCTTGCCTCAAGCAACTGCGACTCTAAAAAAACCCCAGAGAACTCGGCATGAAGAGTTTTCATCCACTTTCCTTCCAATACTTTTGTAATCTTAATCTCAAGAATGAAATGCATATACAACTATATATCCCATACACTTTAAATCCCATACACTCAGAGGGCAGATTTCAGAGAAAAGCATGATGAAGTGGGTAAACATAACATGGGGAGAGAGCAAGAAACAAAAACTGGGGAATGACTACAAATTAAGTGCACAACAGCTGAGACTCAGAATGCTCCCACAGCAGGCAGCAGTTCATTAGAGCAGTCTCTATCAGCACATAGAGACTCCTCTCCTGACTAATATGCCTTGTCACAGTGCCTGGAGCCAAAGGCATATTAGTTGATGAAAACTTCCTGCCATCTATCAGCCAGTTTGTTCAATTAGACTGTGAAACATCAGCTGGTCTTATAAACAGAGGGGGAAATTCCACAAGCCAAACTAGCTCTAGTACTGGACATGAAAAGCTTGACACTTTGAATTCAAAATATACTCAAAACATTACTATTATTTTCTTTCTTGCCATTAAAGAACAAGTACAAAAAGCACTCAATTCTACAGTACTATCAGATAAAAATGCAAAAAAGCTTTTGTGCACCTGTCAGTTGAAGACAAAGCAGCTTTCACCTCTGAAGTGATGAAGTGGGGAACTTCTTTTTTGACACATCGAATTAAAAGTATCACAAAAATATAATTCTATTTTTAAACTGTCTCTGGTAGAAAAAGTTTCCACCTATGTCAAAGCTTTATATGGTTCAAGTTCCATATGACACAGCTAACCAAATATGACAGACAGCTGGCAATAAAATCGCCAAGATATCTTCACTAACTTTTAAAATTGCAAACAAGTTGTTCCTTAGTGATTATTAACCTTTTTTTACATTACCTGCTGTAATGGATTGGATTCTGGTCCAATCTTAGCTGCTATATTTGAAAGAAGAGGTGCTGGACAAAGGTTTTTAAAATTACCTGTGGTTAGTTTAGTTCTGACTTACCCAAGAATGATGTTCATATTTTTGCCATTTCTTTCTCCCACACACTCCATCAGATTTGGTCATCACACGAGGTATGATTCATATTATTCTTTAGAAATGTATTTTAGTAGACAAACTTTACAACTGAAAGAGTTTTTGAGTTTTTAAAATAATGAATTCTTCAATGAAAAGGATCTATCAAATCGCTTTATTGAATGCATTTTTTCTGCAGCAACTTTGCCAATTCACATTTAATTGCAGCTAAGACTGGTTTTTCTTACTTGGTATCATAATCTAGTACAGTTTTTTGAAGGAAAACAAATTCATCCACCTCTTACTGTCAAAAAGAAGAAAGTTCCCCTCACAGAATTTCCTTCTAATAAATTGGCACAATAGAAGTTTTGGAGAATAAAAGGAAGAACTCTTCCCATTGAAGACAATGCCTCATCATTTCCTGCCATCCACTTGTGTATCCTTAAGCATCTACAAGAACACAGTAAATGTGAAGACACACAGGGAACAAATAACCACTGCAATATATACTCAGGTTAAATCAGGTGTTTATGTAGAGATATACAAGCAACCAATTAGAATGCCAAGAGGACTTCTACCAGCACTAATGGAAATTAAATACATTCAGGGTGGGGGTTAAATACATCTGAAGAACACTTTAGAATCAGTTATTTTTCCAAATGCAAGTTTGTCACTAACTCCTTGTTTGGAATTAAATTATAATCTCACTCTTTCTAAGGCTTTCTGAAGATTCCTTTAAACACACAGAGCAGTAGTCAGTACATATACTAACAAACCAAATTAAAAAGCTAGAGACAACTGCACCCACATTCTTAAAAAGACCGGAAACATTTAGAAATGCTAAGAGCAGCATTACCGAAAATAATATATACCAACCTTCTCAAAGGTTGTCTCAGCATCATCTTTACTTGTGTTTGGTCTTCAATTCTTAGATATTTTGGGTTTAAACTATAGCAAGTAAGGGTTTTCAATTGAAAAGTTAATGGGAATCAAGATAAGTACTACTGGTTCAAGTGATGTTATTGATTTATTTATTTTTAAAAAGCTTTATTAACTTGAAATCATGTGGTATCGTAGAACTCTTCCCTCACACCCTAAAGATCTGCGACCTATTCAGAGAGCAAAACCTCTTTTTTGCAAACCCATTTACGTGAGTTCTATGAAAAGACTTTTAAAAAATCCCACACCTATCAGAGAACAAGCAAATAACTTAGTCACCAACCAAACAAATGCTGTGAGTACTACTTTTCCTGATACATACTTTTTGACTCTTACACAAACCTTGCCATCTGCTGTGATCTCTGACAGAATAACTGACTTCCGTTCTCAATCTAAGGTTTCATTATGACAGTAAATGTCTTACATCTAACATTAAAATCTACTCCTGTCCCACTGCAAGACTGTATAGGCTTCTATGGTCATTATAACCTGTTATAGAGGAGTATCAGAATATTCAGTACTATGAATAAAGGACTTTCTTTTCATAGCTATTGGTGCAAAACTTAAATACAAATAGATTGAAACATTCCAACAGAGCACAACTGTTTAATTTACAGAGAGGCTACACAAATTTTTGTGTAAGCTTTTAACCATACATAATTTCAAAGTTCATTGTGACCTTAATGCTATAAAAATTAAGGAGACGTCCTTAGGATAAGAAAAAAATGTAAGGATTCCAAGGAATATGTCTCCAAACAAAATGCTGAGAAAAATAAAGTGCTGGTGTATTAAAACAGGAAAATACCCCACATTCAAATCTAGTTTTGGGATATAAGTATACAACTAGAAGACAAAAGTAAGAACTAGATGCAAGACCAGCTTAAAATGCCTACAAAAATAAAGCCCATGTAGTGGTTGAGGGAAAAGTGTTGCTCCTAAAGTGTTTGGCACAGGGCATTTTGCATCTAAAGCATTCTTCATAGTTAGTTAGCTATTTTAAATAACTGAATTAGGTTGCTGGACTGATTTTTTTGAAAAAGAACAGACAAGCATCATCTATACCAGCTGTAGCACATTCTCAAGTATTACACACTTGCAACATAGTAAATGTTAATTACTTATTAGAATAAGTACAGTCTATTTTGTCTGCTAATCCATACAACTCAAGGGTCCAGCAAAAATGAGCATGCAAAGGTTTGCCATAATGCTAGAAAAGGAAACATAATTCTGAAAACAGATTACAATATATGACACCTCAGTGGAAGAGTTTGATTTTATTTTATTGTCTCCTACCTGATAAATTCTAAATGGGATGTATCGAAATCCATTATCTTCTGGAGGATACTCCATGAGTTTTCGATTTATTGCCCAAAACTGCTCAAATTTATCTGTGAAGGTAAAATTAGACTTTGTCAATATGAATAACATTTTTTTTTTCATTCTAAAGAAGTAAATGAGACAACTGGAACAACACGCAAGCTTTTCTTACAGAAGTTTAACCTGTATGAATTAATTTTTCCCACATTTCTCTTCCCTATTTAGCCTGAAGCCAAAGGTAGGTCATCTGCATTCTCCTATGAAAACAATGATGTGGTGATTTATTGAACTGAAAGAGAAAGCAACTTTAACTCATATCTTATCTCCCACTGTGTTAAGGAAATATTGGGCTATAAATTATGGATTTCATTACCTCAACTAACAGTGCCTGTTTCTCCACTCCCTGCTGTTACTGGTCCATACTGTCTCACAGTCTGGTAAAAACATCTAATTGTTCTTAGCAATAACTAATATGGGTGTAAAGTATAAAGAAAATAAAGCAAGGGAAACACTTCTTGAGTGGTTTAAATTTGGATATGTAGATCATAAAATAATCTGCAACAATGCATGATATGATCAGAAAATATATTGCCAGATTCATGACACGACCTGAAAATAAAAGTTTATGCTTGTAACGCATTTTTGTTGTTATCCAAGTAAGGAGGGTAAATAGCCTGTACACCATTTCATGCTGTTCCAACATTACAAGAACTAAATAGTTTATTACATTTAAAATGTATTAATGACAGCATAGGTTTAAGAGTAATAAAGGCTTTCATATATGCAAATCAATTATTCAAATGAAGCAAATAACACCAGAAGTGATAGAAAGAAATACAAAGAGCTAAGATGAATAAAACTGCTGCTAGCCTTACTGAAGAAGGCAGCTTTAGAAGGGGAAGAGCAAGAGATCAAATTCCTTATAGGCCCTAACTTTCCCAAGACACCAAATACAGCAGATGTTTCCACAGAAGGAACACACAGTCTCCAATTTTCTCTCCTCCATACAGTGTTCAGCCAAGTCTCAAGAAGCTGGGCTCTTACAGAATATACCCATTACAAAATTCAGCCCCAGTGAAGCAATGTAAAATTCAGAAATGTGTTCACAGGACAAAGGTTCCTCCTGCTTCCAAAAGTGTTGATTACACTTAAAGCAATTGCAAAAAATGAGTTTGAGATTTGCTTCGCTCCAGCATACAGCACAGATGCCTGTCAGTGCACTAAAAGGCACAGGTTAGCATATACTGCAGGGTTCATAATCCATTGCTTTTCCTGACTGAATGCCACACAAGGCAGGAATTTCCAAGAAACAGGGAACAAACTCCTGCCAGGTATGCTGTAGCAGCATTTCCTGATACTTATCTGAGAAAGTACTTCCACACCCTTGTTTCCTGATTAGCAGCAAGCGCCTCTTGACAGGCGCTTACCTGAGCCACAGTCAGCACCACCAGGCAGGCACCTGCCCGGCATGAGGAGCTGCCTGGATGCAGGGTGTTCCCCCATCATTCACTGGGCTGGGAGTGACAGTGACAACCCTGGAGCAGACTGTAATCAAACAATCCCACATTGGGGAACCCCAGTCTACAGAGTCAGAGGTTTAGTCTTAAAATGGCCAACACAAAGGATGACTACCTCCTCCTCCTCAGGAACTCTTTCAGAGGGGAGGCGAAGATTTAGCAAGGTGAAGATTTAGCATGCTTCCTTTTTCCTCAGCGGCAGCACTCAGAATGACTTGTAGCTTTCACTACAGATGTGTGAACAGGCATTCCACAGTAGGCACTGATAGATTTATACTTCAATTACCACTTCTAACTCACTTGAGAGAACTGTTATGGTGATATACAAAACAAAACAATTCAGACCTACTTAAGCTAATGAGCTTCAGCAAACTTAAATAAGGAATCTCCATATCTGGAGACATCCTACTACATCCAGAAATAAAACAACTTAACCAAGTTGTTTTGTACGTAGGATGTCAAACAACTTAATCAAGTTTAATTGATTAACTTGATTTACTTGTTTGATGCTCATATTACTGTAATTAGGAATGTTGGATGAACTCAACTGTTCTCAAAATTCACCAGAAATGAGCAACACACGTTATGGATCAGAAGAAAAAGAAATTAGGAACAAATAGAAGACCTCTGACCACTTAGGCAGTGCTTAAGACAATCTATTGTTCAAACTTCTAATAGTTTCTGTGGCTTCCAAATATAACAGCAATAAATCTGCAACAGTTGAATTATGAACTCGTTGCATTTTGTAATTAAGCATGTTCTGTCAATCCACCTGATATCCCAGGAATTTTAGCTAGACATAATGAAGTCAGATATCTTAAGATCTCCACTGTGTACAGCACTGTCTGAAGATTTCTAAACAAATTCCTCCTCACAACCTTATATTGCTGTCCTCCAAACATCTTTCCAGGGATGCAGTATTTTCACCACAGGAAACAGAGCTGGGTGTAAGAAAACTAAATAAATTTTTAAAGCAAGCAGGAGAAAAAAAAAGTTATCCAGTTTGCATATATATGATCTGATCCAGTTTGCATATATATGACCTGATATATATGACCTGTCAAGAGCTTTTATTAGCAGAGCATTGGCTGAAAGCCAGAGTCCTAAAGCTCCAAAAGCACAAAATCCAAAAGTGACTGCTTTTAACAGAATCCTTAAGACTAAAAGCTTAAATAAACAAACAAAACCACTGACAAATATCCATCCCAATCTCCTTAAAAACTCAAGTGAAAGGATTCTTCTTTTTCTCATTTTTATGTATCAGTACCCCTTATTTTTGCAAAGTCTCAAGGAAGCTATTAGTGCTACACTGAGCTGGAAGAACTAATTAGTGTATTGGCTAGACAGGACAAAGACAGAAGGTACTGGCCAGAAATCTAACAATCAAAACAAAACTGAGTTTTCATCAAGCCAGTAAACAAGGAAGAGTTCTCTACCTATCAGCAAAAGCACTTTACACACTTGTCTCCCTCCCTTGTAAAAAGCTTATGTAGTCTGCATGACACCTAAACCACCGTAACAGTCAAATCTGATTCCTTTTGTTTTTCACAGCTTGCTTGAAGTGTTAGAGAGTTTCTGTATTAGCAAAAAAAGTACTTGCAAAAGGCAGATGTCCCTATCTGAATAACAATATTTAAAATAATGACAATAAGATTTGAACAGAAGTGAGATTAGTGACAGTATAAAAGTTTGATATGACTCTACTAATCGTATTTTTTAAACAAGAGATAATGCTTCTACAAAAAATTGCCTAAAATGAAATAGAAAAATGTCTCTATGTATTTTATGTCAAAGATCAGAAAGTTAATGACCAAATAACTGAGAAATCTATCAATCAAGTTGCTAATATTCATAACTATTTATTGCTTAGAAATGCAGTCACTGAATGCCCAGAAGACAGACATCAGCCTTCAGTACTACAGAGATGCACAGAATCTATGAGTTGGCAAAACTACAAAGAATTAATGTCACCCACGACAAAAATCTCAGTACACAAATTCATTATGCAACAAAGCAAACTCAAACTTAAATTTACAAATACAGTATGCCACATTATGCATGTAGGGTTCAGAAACCTATCAGTAAAATTATTCATGCTTTTAAAGTACCCATTAAAAGTGCTGAAAAAATTACTGACACAGGGGAACACTGAGAATTGCTGTTTCCTCCTTTAAACCAGATTGGAGATCCTTTAGCAGTCATTGAAATTAATCCAAATTTATACCTTGTTATCTTAAAAAGCTCTTGGTAATGCCATCATACTTTGTAGTTACTATACAGCAACTGCTGAACCTCTTACTGTAGGGTAGTGTTAACTAAGGATTAGTTCAAGCTAAGGGCTTGAAGGTCCCTTTTGCCCCTGAGTCTCAGCCTGACATGTTCTTCAGGCAATCAGAAAAATTAGTTTCATTCACACTAGCCTCTTACAGTCATTTTCTGAAACTCAAGTGCTGTCACGCTTCAAACAACTTGAAATTTCACGTGGATCTTGAAGTTAGACTCGTCCCCTTCACCTACATGAGGCTACAACAGGATGGATCACTGAGAGGGTAAAGGGTACTGCTCAAGTGCTCCCCATCAACATGTGCATTTCACTACAGCATAGCTTTAACTCTGTATACACAAACAATCTGGGCAGCTACCACAGAATGGAAAAATACATCTAAAAATACCTTGCAATGAAAAACCCTGGTAAGAGCATATAGACAATTAAAATGAAGTACCCAGAGCAGTGCAGTAGGCAAAAGAACTAAAAAACTCCACCCTAATCTTTAACCTTATCAACAAAAATACTGTAATAGTAATGAATTATTTTGTTTCTGTAATTGATAGTGATGCAACTATCAGAGATTATCAGATTCTAGGACTGGACATATTTCAAGAAGGCTGTTGAGAGGGTTTAGAAAACAGAAAGAACTAATACAAAAATGAGGGAAAGACTTGAAATTCCAAAAGGAAATACTAATTCATGGCTCTTATATTTCAGCATATTTTTAGAAAGTCAAAGAAGTGAACAAACCAGTGTAGCCCTCGGGGTAGCCCATTTTGTCTGGACTATTCATGGTTTCTTCTTAAAGGCATTTATTTGAATAAATTAAACAGAAAGCTTGAAATTAAATTGTATCTGTAGCTCTATGCAACAAATATCAACTCACAGGCTGCACGCAATTATGTTCAATACTAAAGTTTAAAAAACACAAAACTTGTCCATTGTCAGTGGTTCACCACTGTCTAACAGCCATACGAACCATGGAATACTTGGGGTGAGCACTAAGAGACCAAAGACTGACATACAAATTGCACAAGAATGACAGAAAAACTTGAGTTTGGAAGTGCCTTTGGAGGCCAAGCTTTGGAATAACAGCTCCTCGCCCTGCCCCAAAAGAGCTGCCTACACAAAGTTAAATGAGTTTGCTCGAGGCCTTGCCCAGTGAAGTTTGACTGTCTCTGTGGGTTTCCACTCAACCACTTTCACTGCCCCAGCACACCCCACCCTCCCTTCCCCATGTACCATCAGACTTCCTGCTGCTGTAACTGGCAACTGTTTCTCAGGTGGTAATTGCCCAGCTCCACCGACAGTGGAGACAAGAGTGAGAGGAGTCTGACTCCATCTGCTCTAAGGGGCCTTCCTTTAAGGTAAAGCTGGTATTAAATCACCTTCAGCTTCCTCCTCATCTTCAGGCTAAACAAGGCAGTTGCACTATTCTCTAATACAGCATATGCTCCAGCACCTAAGAATTTTACCAGCACTCTGCAGGATTCTTTTCTATTTGCCCACATTCCTTTTGTCTTGGAGAACAAGACAAAATTCCTTATGTCCCAAGAGGACACCGCACTCCCAGTACAGCTTTATAAGTGCTGAGCCAAGCAGGGGGCACAACAGCTTGAGTAGTTCCCTGGTTAATCTTCATTTATGCAGTACCACACGACAGGCTTTCAACTCAGTTTCTTGTTCACCATTACCCACTTCCAGAAAGCTGCTTCCCAGTCAGCTCCTAGACTGCCATGGGCTTTTTCCTGTCTCTGGTGCAGGACTTGTGTCTCAGCTCTGGGAGGCTGCAGCCCATCGTGACCCCTCCAAATGGCAGATCTGCCCTCCAATCCACCAACTTCTCCTTTCACTCACAGACAAACTCACTAAGGGTTAATTTGTCACATACATATAATCAAACTGTAGGGTACAGAGAGTTGCAGCTGAAAGTCAAGGATACAAAGCGTATTTCCTTAAGGTTAAAGCAAGCCTATTTTCTACTGACTCATGTTTTAACTGCTGTAGCCCAAAAGAAGTCTTCTCAAAATTTAGTATAAATACTCCTTCCACATTGTCCCCAGGAAGAATAAGACTCTGCATGCATACATAATTCAACTCACTGGTATTTCTAAGCAATTTTATAAAAAGTTATTGTGTGGTATGCCTCAAGCATGAAGGAGTTTTTGTTGATGAAACAAATATTTTGAACACTTTAATTTCTGTGCTATTCAGAAACTTTATTTATAGCTGATTACTATAATTTCCCAGCTATATGAAGACTTGTCTCTAAATTACTTAGTTCACCTAAATTCATAATTCACATTTTTGTTTTATAAAAAACACCAGTAATTACGACTATCAAGGACTTTGGGAAGACTTTGGTACATATCTGACTCTCAATGACTACTACAGTTAGTGACAGCCTTTCTGAGAGCACAGCTTGAAATACTAGTGTGGCATTATTAAGATACTTATTTCTCTCTTCCATTTTACACATTGCCACAGTTAAAATATTCTTGCTATTAAAAACCTAGTTTACTTGGGCATTTTGAAAGATCATGGTATATAATACCAATCCAATATTGAAAAGGGAACACAAGTTTACTGAACTTTTTAGACTACCTTCATATATGAGTCACTATCAGATGTAGAGAGACAGGACCTTATAACAGTTTTAACTTAATGTAGCAGAAGCCACAGAAATATGTGAAAATATTCTTCACGTCACAGATAGCAAAGTAACAACATTCAATGTAAGAGGACATTTTGAAGACTGTACAAGAAAGCAGCATGTCATTCTTCAGATTATCCATCAGATCAAAAAGGCATTTTCCCCCTGCTTTCTCATAGTATACACAAGGGAACCATACCTTACCAACATTCTTTTCACTTACTAAACATATTCACAAACCAGGAGTTTCACTTTAAGTACTTTACACTGTTTTCTTAACACCACCTCCCTTCATTTCTAGGTCACCAGTTTACCTGGAAAAGGTTTAGGCAAAGAAAGTCATCAAGATGGACTACTTCCTTTCTTTTATTCAAATAACAAAATGCATACATCCTACAAAATTTAAGCTTTCTCTATTGCAAAAAGCAGGTGATCTCAGAAGTCCTGTCACTTAAACTAAAAGGAATGCTCTGATGACAAAGAACTGTAAGCCATTTTTGAAACACATTCCCCATAGGTTGTATAGGAATCAACAGCAGGGCTTGTTACAGCCTTTCCTGAATAAGGGAAAGTAAAGGAAAAAAGATTCCTGACAATTTTATCCATCCTCCAGCTCTCTGCTCAATGTCTAGGATAGCCTTGGAATTTTGATTTTTTCATCTCTAATTATGTTCTCCCTCTATATAAGGAAACAGACCAGCATAACACCACGTAACTTTCTAACCCACCTTGCTTTCCCTGTATTAAGTTTTTCCTAAAAAAGAAAAGCTTTTCTTAAAAGTTAAGGAACCTTTCTATTAATGCATATTAATAAATTCAGGCATTTACTAGAAGAAAATAATTTAGAAGCATTCCGAATTGCAAAACAAAAACCCTCAACAACTAAAGGAAGTTAAATTTAAAAGTGAAGCCTATTTTTTAGAGACAGTTCACTCTAAATTTTAGTTAGACCACACAGATTTTTCAGGAAATGACTTATTTTGAGAGGGAGGGGAGGAAGAAAAGCAGAAGGCAGCAAAAGAGACCTCGAAGCTTGCTCCTTCAGAATGCAATGGTTTTCATTAGACACATGGCCATCTAACACAAGATGGTGAAAATGCTAGAAACACTATGTCTACCTCATCTCTAGGCAGCCTCCTCTCCGGGCAGAGACTTCAGTAGGATTGTGAATGCTGTGTTACCTTTTGCTTTGCTTCCTTCTCTACCTTCATATAGTTCTTTCCCTCCTTTGAGACCCACTGGTTCTCACTGGCCTCAGACAGACAGACAGACCTGCTCTGCCCTCCTGTCTGAGAGCAGAGAAGAGAAAGCCAAGGGGGGAATGCAGGCTGCCATCAATTCCCCACCTTTGTGCCAGAGCAAAGGGCAGCTATTCAAATGGACACCAGGCCAGCACAGAGGACAAAGCAATCCAAAAGCAGTTCCAGGGGATGGCACTTTAGACTCACAATCCTGCACCCCTGTGAGTGGAGCACTGGCTTAGTCATTAGTGCAGAAAGGGTAACAATCCCATGAACACGGCAGAACTAACAGTGAGGTCTAGGTCACAATCCATTACCAGAAAAACCACCACAACTAACTAAACCCCAAACAAAACCTGCTGCTATGGAAAAAACCCCAAAAACATCCCCAAGGAGGCCTGCTCTGATGCAGCTGATTCATTCTGCAGGTCCAGCCTGCTTGAAGCCAGACCCTGCTCAACACCAAACCAGCACTGGGCTGACTTTGTGCAGGGCTATGTGAACCGGTCTAAATCACATTCCCTCGGTTCCATGATATCAGCAACACCCATGTTTGGGGTGTGCCACAGCTTAACTCCAGAATGAGCAGGTACTGATGCTAGTTAAAAGGCAATTTGATGCACTTTGGGAAATTTTTAACTAAGGAAGCCCAGGAGGGTAATGACTGGGTTTTTAAAATCACTTTTAACCAATACACCAATTTTCAAAGTTCAAATGAATTATTTAATCTTTCTTCACAGTTAACCAAACTTCCACAGACTGAACATGGAAAGAACTCCCCATCTTGGTAGCAGCACAGGGAAGAAGTAAACAAGGAAGCTTTGTGATTTAAAAACTAGTAGCTTTTTTATTAATTCTCCTGATAAACTCCGTAAGATTTTCTAAGCAAATCTCAAATGATGAGCTGAGATCACAGAGATTTGTTCAGCTACTAAAGCATGCTCACCATGGGGTAAAGGACAGCAATGCTTCCACCAGTTCTCTATGGAGAAACATGCCCATCAAACCTGAGTGGGTCAAGTGTACGCAGCATAGGAAAGGCTGTAGGACACTCCCTTTTTTGCAGATTGAACATTTCTAAACAGAAATGTGGTAACTGAGAACAAACACAACTTCTGGCTCTCAAATACCCAAGAATAGTTTAGATAAATTTTGGAACTAAATGCAAGACAACACAGGCCTGATTCTGTTAGGAAGGCAAGAAAGAGATCTGATGCATTAAAAGATAAACTATTGTACGCTCTGAATGCTTGCAGAATTTTTCTCCTCTACTAAGAACAATTCAATATGGCCACTTAACTTCTGGTAAGCCCTACAGCATGAATGAGCATTACATTCTTTTTCCATAATATTTTCAGTAAAATAATGACTTCATTATATTTTATAATATATAAAAGAAACCTTAAAATAGTTATGAGTTCTTACTGTTTATTTCTCCCACTCATGTATCAGAAATACCAAGTCTATTCTTCATTGGTTATAAATGATGCCTGTGAAAATTTCAGGGTAGAGTCGCTTCTGTTAGTCCACAACTGATAAAAAGCAGATGTGCTGAATCTAAATCCCCTCATTTATCAGAACCATTACATACTGAAGTTATAGATATTAATTCTTTGAACCATGCAAAAAATACAGCTCTCCCCCCGGAAACAGTTAGGATTTCATTGGTTTGATCCTGACTCATCAGTAGGCCCACAGTGTTAGAGTTTCAAAGCTGAAAGCCTTTATTTTTCCAGACAAAAGGCAAGAAGAAAAAAACCCACCCACTTGAAAATCCTTTTCATCCATGATAAAAATGGCCATAACTCTAACAAAGCAAAAACAGTAGTAACATTTTCCATTAATTCTGACCAAAGAATTTTAACAATTCATACAAAGGAACAGAGGTCAGTATAGCTGCATAGTCTGCTTTTATCACTTCCCTGCCACAGACAGACATCCATGGCTGGTCAAAAAGGTACCTGTCCCAAAGAAGAGTTCTACCTCAGAAATATCTGCTTTATGAATCAAAAATTGTCTGTGAAGAACAAGAAAAACCACAGCACAAAATAGAAGAATATGTTTTCTTTCCTGATTTGGTATCAGATTAACATAAAACCAGAAATGGTGGGAGGAGGGATGTAAAGGTTGATATGAATAACCACCAGCTGTTACCAGCACAAGATTTTCCCACAAATTCACTATTACAGCTCTTCTCTGCTGCAACTTACAGCAACTGGTAAGTTTCACATGTTACCTGTTCAAGTAGCTGCTTCTCAGCACAAACATTTATACCAAATTACAAATTACTTGATAGTTATATTTCTCCACACAAAACTGGACAGGTTTTTTTTTTTCAAAAATGTAAATTCAGGACATGTCTTCTAAGTAATGTTATCACTCATTAAACAAATAACACTTCCTGTAATTAAGAACTGAGGAAAATTGTTTGAAGTTGCACAGAAAAAACAGTCTGCAGATGTATCATTACTTACAAAGCAGTTATCACAAATGCTACTTTCTTTTCTTTTTTGTGGTCATTTATTCTGTTTCACAAAGTGGTTTAAAATTATTACATCTCAAACGAAAGCCTATAAAAACATATTGAAAGATACAACATGCTTAAAAAGAGTTTTCTTGGTTTCACAAGCTTTTCTTGTTTCTCTTTTATGAAGAGTTGAGAAATTAAAATTAGCATTTGAAAGTATTCAAAAGATTGCTTAAACTTCTCATTCAGGTGTCAGATTCCACAGGTGCAATTTCTCATTAAGTACAGTGAAACCTTGAAATTAACTTTGCTAGGCAACCTCTGTTCTTAACATTATAGAGCAAAACAGAAAAATTCTCCTTTGCCTACAACTGAAGATATTCTTAGACAAGTAACCAACTAAAAGATAAAGCCTAAGATGAGCATGAAAAAACCCATGCTGTTTATCTGTCCTCTTACCTTAAATATTGAGAGTATCAAGATTCTGTAATTCTGCTTAAAAGAACTTTAACTTGTACGGTTTCCTTTTGGAGGTATGCATGGGCTTCCTCAAGATCTTACTACTCAAATGGCAAATTAAAATAATGCCTTAATTTCTAACTCTCCTCCAATTAAATAAAAAATAGAAAACAGAGTTTCTAATAACCATTCATCTTCAAAATTATAACTGGAATACCTTTAATATGAAAGGCAGTACCACTAAACAACATTGAAAAAAAATGCCACACACCCACTAAAAACACACATTAAACCAAACCTAACTTGGAACCTACTGGTCTAAACCAAAAGCATGGTTCAAGTCTTCTTCTTGCATTCTAAGGTTCTTCTTTTTCATTTAATTTTTCTTATACACATACGGGAAGACGTTAGTTCTATGTTCAGTATTCAGAATAAACATCTTCATGCTTATAGTAAAATGCTTTCAATAAAATAAATTTACTAGGAATAATACAAACCTTAATACAAAAGACACTACGAACAAAAGTTTTATTTTGCACTGCAATATTTGTGCAAAGTAAGAACACTAATTAAAGATCTTGCTCTGAATTATTTTGCTGACTTTTCCAAGTCAATACGTATTTATGCAGAAGTCCTTGTGAAAGCCATAAAGCAATTTTAAAAAATGGCAGAGAGAAAAGTAAAATTATTAAATCTACTGGACAACTTATTTTAAAGTTGACCTGTATTGTTTACCAGTGACAATCCATAAACATTAACTAGAGGAGACAATCTCTTATGTACGGTCCAAGATAGCTAATACTGAATACTTACACCCCAGGTGTCTCCCAAATAAACACCATCCTTTGCACAAAAGTACACTAGACAATATTTATCTTTTTTGATTTGTTGCTAGTTCTGGTTTGTTAAAACAGAGTTACAACTCAATCTAATTCCTTTAATAACTCCAGGCACATCTGAATTATCATCAAAATTATAATTTTAATTTAAAAAAACTAAAAAACCACCAAAATCATCAATGCTTTCCATGACAGTAGACAAAAATTCTGCAGAACTGTGACATTTTATATCTCATGCAGTAACTAAAATTTGAAGAAATTATTTATTAGCTTGTTCAACCTGAATATAATTAATACTTGATGTGTTGTATTTACCATTCTGTAATCCCATCCACAATTGCTTATGATCCTTTTTTTGCATTTCATTGATGACTTGACTTTTGTGCTTTAAAGCATCTGCTTCTTTTATACAAGCCATAAAATGAGCTTCAATCACATCCTTAGAATGGCAGTGTAGAAGATCCTTTTCTGGAAAATTCTACAAAGATAAATGATAGATCAAGAAAAATAAATGCATCATATACCTTGTATGATGAAGAAAAAAATGGTAATTTTAAATAGGCATACATTTATGCAAAAGAAGCACACTGGAATCTTCTATTTACAGAAGAATGTAACAACCATTCTCTCACTCTGCTGACAAGAAGCAGGTTGTAGTGAAAATGTTTCAGGAAAAATAAAACCTCAACAACTTTCTGTAAAACCAGAATTCTAACATGTTTTCAAGCAGATACTCAATCTCAGACAATAAACAGGAGAAAATGATGAGAAGTGACAAGCACCTAATATAAAATGGCTCTCTATGATATTTTATCAACCATTTCCAAGCAGTTCCTTGAACACCAAGCAGAATCACCCACACATATGAACTGCAGCATATCTGCCACTTACAAACATTTTCCTTAGAGACACTGGAAATCTTTGTCAGTTCCAGCTTCAAATAATCCATGTGACTACTGCTAACCTGTGTGACTTGATTTTATACCCCTTCTGCTTGGTTACACTGGCACACAGCATTCAGCACTGCAGATGCACAACTACCACTCCTCAGATAACTCTTAACCCTTTGGTAAATGACAACTACCTCTCTTAATGAATTTATTAAGGAGTTATAGCAGTATATCTCATTCAGATACAAAAAAGACTTCTTTAAACATTAACTGATCACAAGTCCAGCACTGTAGAGGTTGTGGGTTTCCTTCCTCCAGTTTTTCTTTTATCCATACTTACTATCACTCACCATTTTATAA
Source organism: Urocynchramus pylzowi (assembly GCA_013397555.1). Lineage (NCBI taxonomy): Eukaryota > Metazoa > Chordata > Aves > Passeriformes > Fringillidae > Urocynchramus > Urocynchramus pylzowi. Next base: position 304,201 of record VZRH01005864.1, on the reverse strand, counting down.
TAACACAAGCATTCACTACCACAAAACCAGTGCCTTTAGTCTTCAGAAGTTTTAAAACCCACCTTTATTCCCTCCTTATAAACTTTATTTTCACAGTTACTTATGATCATGCTGAATGGAGCAAACCTCAGAGCCAAACCAGAGTGGTGGCACCATCAGTATTCCCCATCCTAACAAGGGCTTGCCACATGTTTATACTTGAATTCTCATGCTAGTCCACCAGAAACCCTTTCCTCTTAACCTGTTACAAACTGGCACTTTAAAAAGCTTTTGTGAGGGACTGTCAAAACCATTTTCGAAGTACAAGTACGTATAATGGGATATTTTTCAAAGGCTTTTAGAACATAGTTAACATGTCAAAGTAGGAGCAATCTAATGCTGGAAAAATCTTACTTTCACTCCCCCACATAACTCCAAGAAAAAAACTGAAGACTGCTTCAAAATACAGAAACCCAAAATATCAAAAAGAGAGCTGGGGATTGCCTTACCTGAAAGAAATTCTGAGGATAACAGTGATAGTTCCCTCCTCATTAGGTTATTGAGAAGAGTTGGAAATTAAATAATGGAATTTCATATAGCATTTCCTCCTTATGACAGTGAGAACTCAAACTCTGGAAACTGTGGATCAAAAGGATGAGTATTTTCCAAAAACAGGGGCATAAAGAAAAGATTGCCAGTATCTTTTCCACTAAAGCTTACATGGTTTGATGTTGAACTTGCAAAAGGAAGTGCTGCTGTTAGGACTGGTGTATGTTAAGCTGACTAGAAAGCTAAGGACAGAGGTAAATCTAGTTTCTTATATGAGAATGGCCAAGTATAAAGACATTAAAGAAGATAGAACAATAATGAAAGTTCTTCTGAGGCAGACCTGTTCTACCCTACAAAGCTGAGTGTCTTAACATAATTGGGCCCAAGATTACTAGGAAAACATTACTGGGACCGTTTCTTGCCAATTGACATCTGCATAGGCCTGTAAAATACTTTTAGAAGTTCAATTTACTTGCTCAAATAAAAATGTAATGTCTCTTAACCACTCCAAAAGAAACAAACAGACAGAAATAGCATACTTAAAAGATCAAAAAAGTTCTTTACACACAAGAATTCAAAGTGAGACACTGGCACCCCTCAAAACAAAGGAAGAAACAGTGGTATGTGCCTAATGCCAAATAATATAAGAACCTAGAAACTGACTTTCATAGTTAAAAAGTGATGTTTTAGCTAAGTTTATGAAAACAACAGTTTTCTTACAACTGTTTCACTACACATGTGTAAATATTGAACTGCTGGGTCTTTTTTTGGACGTTCTTCTCTTTCTACAGGTAGACATCTTCCTGCTGACATTTTCCAATGAATTTCAAATTGTAGCTAATGTCTCTCCCTGAGGATGAGTTCCAGAAATCATGTACAGTGCAGTCTGCAGAACAGCAAGGATCTATTTAAAACTGGTCAAAGCTAGTTAAGCTAGTGCAAAGTATCTAGACACAGCAGTAGAACTAGGTGTGGCAAGATTAATTTTCCCAGCTTCTAAGAAGTAACACTGTGAAAGACTGGAAAACACTCCTGAACTTCAGTGCTGTGTATGCTTTTCTTTAGTAGGAAAACACTGACACATTTCTATGAAGTACTGTGAGTAGAAGCTGAAAAACCTAAACATGAAAGTGACAACTTAGAAAAAAAACCACTGCACACCTGCAAGAAGTATATGAAACAGTTTCACCTACATGAGACTGTCAAGAGAATACATGGCATCCCAGATGATTTATCCATAAGGGTACAAACCAGTAAATTTTATACATAAATGTAGATCATGTGTGCTTGTATTTTTTTAAAAATTCTACTTGCCTTTTTTCTACCTGAAGAAATACTGATCAATCATAAGTAGCTTTATTCAGCTCCCTGAAGAAGGGACAATTGTAAACAAACTGGTTGCCACTCCTGGCTATACAACTAGGAGATTTGCAAAAAGTATTAACAGACAACATAAATAGCTTTAATTCAAGTATTCTCATTGGTGGTGTCTTACTCACTCCATGTCCTGCCTCTTTGAAAGAAGAGTTACTAAGGGTTGACTCTGATTTTCTTAGAAAGCTCAAGGAGTTCTGGTTTTTGTTTTCACATACCAGTAGAGCCTTGCAGTATGAAGAGGTCACAAAGAAATAGGTACTGTCTGTACAGACAAGGGCACTAAATGACCTCTCGCATAAAACTGGACCAAAAGCATCACTAGCAATCTCAACAGTCTGGTTTCATAACTCCATTCCACCTATACTTATCTTTCAGTTCTAGTTCACAAAACATCTGGTTATCCTGTGACAGTCTACAGGCATTAGACTACATTTACAGAAAATAGGGCATTAAAAACCATAATGAATGTATCCAGTGGAAGGGGGTGCATCTATGTATTTGTGTTTAGTTACCATCAGTGGTCTTTTCTTTAAGCAGACTGATTAAAAAAAAAAAAAATTATACTTCTGGCTTCCACAAGATCTCCTAGCAGTTCCACAATTTATCTATATGCTACATGAAAAAGTACTTCCTTTCCATTCCACCTGACCCAGTCTTCACCTAAAAAACCACAAAGATGATGACTGTCACACAAGGACAGACACTGTCTCTCCTCCTGTACATCAGGTCAAGGGTGGAGAGGCAGGGACCAGCAGACAATGGCTTCAGCAGAACCTCAGCATTTCTCCTGGCACACACAATTTCCTCTCCTCCAACAGTGCTACTATTGCCACAGCAGTTCACCACTTCTTATCTACTGCCCAAAATCTGGACAGGTGATTATCATACTGAGAACTGAATAGTGTTAAACAGGCCACAGAGTAAGGTGAGATGATTTTAACATGAAGGGGTAGAATTTCCCTTCTTCCTGTAAAGCCACACCTGGATAACAAGAGCAACTTCCCAGGTTACAGCCTCTCATGATTCTCTAGACCCCAGTATGCTGTTCAGCCTCATCCTTCTGCATCTATTTAATGCAACTGGTTTTCAACTTTACAAGATACAATGCATGTAATTTTATTGCCTACCAGAAGTACAAATTAACAAACTGTTTCTTCAATGCAAAACCTAAGTGTGTTTATGGTTTGGTCTGCATACATAATACAGGAGGACAATTACAAACACCTATCAACTTGAAAACTTCTGCTGAACAGAAATAAGGCTTTTCCATGTTTTTAACTTCAACCAAAGAAACTGGATAGGGGGAGTCTGACTTTTAAAAAGAAGATGAAAAACACTTTTTACAGATGTTTGAGATATCTGTTGTTGACTGCATGCATTGGTAGAAGAAAGTAGACAGCCATGACAACTAAAGTTAAACCCCATAAAATCTAACACTGTTTAATTAAGCCAAATAAAAATTACGACTCTTTGAAGAATAACTACACAGTAATGAAAAGAATACTCTAGTCAAAAATCCCACACCTAAACTATTCAGCTGTAAGGAAGTGTAACACATGAAAACCTCTTCAATATTTTGACATACTTTGATATCTTTCAGTTATGTTTTGACTTAAGGATTCAGAGGGGTTTTATTTAAATAAACTTTCAGATTACATCAAAATAGGAAGAGAGATTATGCAGGTGCTAACTCCACCGTATTAAATTACTAAATTACATCACCCTTTAAAATAATACTACCATAGCAGTTAATTATTTCTGCTGATCTTTAATGTACACCTTTCAGAAAAACTAAAAGTAGTTGATCTTTTAGCAAGCAGCAACATGGACATTAAAGCCAAATTTATGTTGCTGATTAAAAAGCACTGTGGTGCTGCAACTTCTCAAGATGCCTCTACTTTGTGATGGCAACATCCCCACATTGCCACTGTTAATATCCCAGAGCTCTCAGAACATAACAATTAAACCATGGCTTATGAAACTAGACGCCCTACATTTTCATCAGGACATTCTGGAAGTTTCCTCATCCCAGGTCTCTGACATTTATCAGACAAGTGTAGTAATTACAGTGGTTTCAAAAACATCCCCAACTTCAGATCTATTAAGTCAGTCATTTCAGAAGTTTCAACATGTAGAAATACGTATCATAAGAATGTATGCTTTCAGTGTACACTTCCAAAAAGAATCCGATTACTGTTGGAAAAAGCTTTTCTAACACACTTTTGAGAATTGTTTCAATGAAAACCTTCAACACAAGCGCTTCCCCAATACATTTTTCATTTCACTCAAATCCCTCATGCACTAAAGTCAAGCCTATTAATGTATTGTTGTCCTTCACATCAGTTTTCCTATTGCACTGTTTCTTTTACCATGGCGATATTAACATTTCAAAGTTAAATATCATGATTTGCAGTGGTGCTTTTGACTTCAAAACATACTTGGAATTATTGTCTCAATGCATTTCAGAGTATGCCAGAATCCTGCACCAAAGCTAACCTTGTTCAAGTTCCATTCTGAGCAAAGATCAGTAGTGCTATTAAGCCATACCTAATGGGTTTACAATGCATAATCAAAATAATGTCTCTCCTGTGACTAAGCTGTCACAGGACCAAACTCATTTCACTCAGTTCTCTAAAAGGGACCAACATTAAGTACAACAGCATTCCCTGACTTCAAAGATTTCTACAGCATCTCATACCCATGCTCATAAATGCCTAAAAGGACAAGCACTTCTCAATCTTCTTCAGTGAACTCAAACCAACTAAATTAAAAACACTATAGAAAGTTCTTCTATCATAAGCCTCATAACTTGAAAAACAATTTTGGATTTTGTGATTATAATAGAATAATTTTCTACAGAAAGTCCAGTAAAAGCACACACAGTCTCATGGAAAATAGCTGCAGATTTACAGAAACCTTTAAATGCTTCCTGAACAATGGCTATTCTTCCTTTCAAATCACACCATTCACATGTTTTATGAAATAGTTATGAAACCTTTTCCCCGCTTCCAAACATCATACAATCTCATGCTCACTCACTCTTAAAAAAAGGGTGTATATCAATTTACCTTGAAATGCACTGTGATGCTCCAAGGAAGGGCTGTATTTGATGCATGGAGATCAAAGAGTAAACCAATTGGGTAATGCCTAAAAATGACAAGATATTAATTTAATATAGAAGCCGTGCATTTAATTCTATGTATCACAGTTAACATATCTGCATTTACACACACACACACAAAAAATAGCTGTTTGACTCCCAGAGTTAGCACTCTTTATTGTTTACTTAGAAAAGTAATACAAGCAAGTTTAGATGACTGACAGGCAGAATTAAGTCTGGCATGTACATACTCAATATCTAAACCAGTGGTTTCCAAGCTGTGCCCACAAAACACTGCTCCTTTTGCAACAGCCTTCAGTGGCCTACAGCTGCTTTATGGAACCTTCCAAAACAGTACTTTTAGTTAAAAACCATCAGACCAGGAAAAGCACACATGCTTTCAGATGCTTGAGTGTCCTGGGTTTATACCACACTGACCCTTAACATCCTTTCCTTCTTCCATATGTCTGATATAGCAATGCAGAGAATAAGTAGAAGAGTGAAAAATTTATGTATCTGTAAAAGGGCTGAAAGATGATAGATCAAGATCAACTCTGTATCTTTACTATCAAATTAAGAAGAATGAAAGGGGAGGAAAAAATTAATTGGAGTTTTGTATTTCAGTGGAATTCTAGATTAAAGGAATTACACAAAAAAGCTTTCTTCTGACAAATACTCACTTCTGTCTCATAGCTTTCTCTCTTTTAAATTCATTAGAATATACAGCCCCCAGCAGTACATGAAACATATACCACACACACAAAACCTCCACGGGCACTGTAAAAAAGCTCTTTTTTCAGTTTTCTCACACACAGATATTAGAAGATTTTTGATAAAGTTGTTTTTTTTTTTACATTCAGCATACCAAGACCCATTCTCTTATCTTTCAAAAATCATAACTCAAAAAGCCTTACTAGCTTTTCATCCTACAAAGAGAGAAACATAAGCTGAACTGTAAAGTGAGTAGGTTCAGTGAACTAAATGGGGCTGATCACAGGTCGCAGACCCAAGCACGTACATAAGTTTCAAAAGTCCCAAGGGTACTAACCGAGAGCGTTGCTTTAACAGCACCTGTGCCAAGCCGTTTTCCAGATCGGGAAACTCTCACACAACAGTGCTTTAGCACCCTCTACGGGTGAGCCATCCCAAAGTTAAGACAAATTCACCACAACAGCAAAATAAAACATAAAATACTACTACAATTCCTGAGCTTACCTGAGAATAAAGAGGATGCATATCCAGATTTATCCTGATTCACTGCTAATGCTCAAGTTTTTACCATTAAGAGATTTTACTACTAACTGCCAATCATGGCCTAAACACTTAACAAGGATTCAGCAAGAGTTCCATGAAAGAGTGGTTTTCCAGGTGAGTCAAGTAACAAAAATAAGATTTGATAATTAGATGAACACAAACTTTCAACATAAACAATGACTTCCAGTTACTTTCACTTTATACAACAAAACAGATAACTAAGAAAAATAAAACCACAACAAAAAAACCATACAAAAACTCCTGCATCAGGTCTTGGCCTACACCTGTATTTTCTAATCAGTAAAGATTACATAGTGAAATTCATGTAATCAAATTTCTTCAGTAAAATCTCTGTGCTTTGCAGAGTTAATAGACACCTGATTAAATGGTGCTTTGACCTTCTGTCTTCTGCTAATTTATGAATAGGAAGGGTCAAGCACCCATCCAGTTGGTACTAGAGAGCCACCTTTACAATTACCAGGGCTAGAACACAACCCATACAAAAGGGACAAAAACTCCACTGAAAGCCATGTGCAAGTGCTCAGACAGGATGGAAACAAGCTGCAGGTGTCATCCCCTAGCATCTGCTGAAGAAACTACTCCAGCACAGAGTGGCATCACTCAGAGAGGGCTCCTGAGAAAGGCTGCAACTCTCCAGGTTTCAAGCTGCCAGGAGAGCTTGGGACCTCTCCTGATGGTTGGAGCAAGCAGAGGAAATGTCCTTGCCTAGAGGAGGTGCACATTAGTGAGGAGCTATGTCACCAAGCTAAGAAGCTGCAGGAGTCAGGGGGCTGCACAGCTTTAGGAAAGACATAGAGATTAATGGCATCTTCACCAAGATCTCACAGAGATGAGAATCTGGACAGAAAGTGTCAGCAGTCATTGAAGTGGTCAGTGGGGACTCACAGGATGGGGAGAACCAGACTCGTGTGAACTCTGGTGCTGAGGAATCCATTCAGTGCCAGTAGGTCAGAGTGCAGCTGCAGAGAGAGCTGCAGGTTGAGCTCTGGGTAATGGGAACCCCAAGCAAGAGGCCAAACCTGGTGCTGACCCTTTGCACAGAAAAGAGCACAGGGACCTGTGGCCCTGCCAGGTGACTGGACACTCAGGGACACGGCAGGAGCCAAGGACACAGAGGAAAATCCCCACACTATCACATACAGCCTGTGAGGGTATAAAAGCCCAGGGGTTCCTTGGTTTGGGGTCCCTGCTCAGAGGGGCACCTGCTCAAGCTGTTGTCTCACCATGACCAAGCTCTCTTAAGGATCCAGATGCCTGAGGCTCTGCTGTGGGAATCCGAGGGTCGGGCGGGTAAGGAAGCCTTGTCTGGCTGTGGGGGTGTGCAGGGAGCCAAGGGGGGCACCCTGGAGCCGCCTGCTGCAAAGGGGCCTCGTCCCAGCTCAGGTGGTCCAAGTGTGTGACTGCCAGAGCAGATGGACAGACAGAAAAGTTTCCTTAACCTCTGGCCAAGAGAGGGCAGGCCTTCTCCAACCACTGGCAGTGCTTCAGTGTCAGACAAGAGGCTGGAAGTTCTGAGGAAGCATCAGAGCTGTCTGAACAGCACATCCACAGCCAGAGGAAGCAGTCATAGCATGATGAGATGCCATCCTACAGGAGAGAGAGCCCCATCTGCCAACTTCACTTGTTAACCTGCAGAGGTTTGCTGCTTAGTAAAAAGTTACAGATTGGCAAAGCTGTCTTCTGCTTGGATTATTAGTCCTTGCTGTTTACCCACATGGGCACAAATTTTAAGTGCTGCAACAGAACCCCTCAGAGTATCAAAAGTGACTCTACAAGTTCTAGGGGCAAGGAGGCATCTCCACAATTTTGCCATTAAAGGAGACAGGTTCAGAGAGCTGTCTGCAGGTCAGGAGCTGGTTATGGAGCTGGTGCAACAACAAGGACTTACTCGGTTTTTACAGACATAGGATACTCTCTGAGGATAATGGACTGCTAGGGAGAGATGGAATCCACCTAAGTCAGACAAAAGTATCTTTGCCTTAAGGTTGGCCAGCCTGGTGAGAGCTTTAGACCATAAACAACAGAAGTGTAAATAACAACCCACAGATAAATAGAAATTAATGGACATGGGTGGATAACAAGTGGTGAAAGATGACAGCTGCAAGGGAGATGTCAAAGTGATAAAAGAAGGCAGGAGAGAGCCCACCACAAGTATCTACAGAAGTGCACATAGCTTGGGAAACAAGCAGGAAAAACTAGAGTTGCACATGCTATGACATTACTGGGAGAGTGTTGGGCTACCTGAGGTACAGTGAGACAGCCTGCACAACTGGAATACTGCTGTGGAAGGACAGACACAAGATGCTTAGTAAAGGCAGGCAGGGCAGATGAGGACAGAGGTTGCCTTCCATGTCAGGGAGCAGCTTAGATGTATGAAATTTAATAGGACAGACAACAGGTTGGTTGAGTTCTTGTGGTTCAGGAACAGAGGAGGGACTAATAAGGGCAACAGATCATGCAATCCAGGTGAGAAAATTGATAAAGTCTTTTAACAACTCAGTAAGTGTCTACATCACAGATCCTGGTTCCTGTTAATCTCTCACATCTGCTGGAAAAGCAACACAGTGGGACACAAGTAGTCAAGATTTCTTGATATAGACACTGGATGAACCAGAGATAACCCAAAGCTGAATCTGTTACTTATCTGTTAAGACAAAAGAGCTGTGATAACCAGAGGCAACTTTAGCTGCAGTGACCATGAAATGGCAGAGTTAAAAGTCCTGGACAAAGGACAGCAAGCTGAATACAGACTTCTGACTTAATTTTTCATCTCTTCCTGGTGCCCCTACACAATTCAGGCTCAGCCATATCAGATGCATTACTGGACAACACTTTCAGTCCTTCACCTGCAGCCAGAGCACTGAACCTATGCTGTACTTAGAGAAATGCAGGTGTAGAAGGAACATTCCTCCTGCTGCAAGAAGTCATAAACTTCCAGCTCTTCCAAATCTTAGGAGACTGTTTTCTAATCCAGTAATTACAGTCTTTGACTGCATCTCCTTCAGTGTGGTTGTAGGTTTTATCTCCTGTGGCTGCATGATGCTCTAAGGTTTCATCCATTTCCTTCTGTAGTCTCTAATGCTGCACAGTCTGAATCTCTTCCTGAAAGTCCTCACCTTGTTGACACAGACCCTCCCCCAGAACACACCTCCTGCAGGCAAAGAATCCATCTTCCCCTGTCCCAACACTCTCAGCAGGACAAAGAACCCAGGCCCACGTAACTCCAGGCCTGGAGAGCTTCATTCTCCTTTAAGAACTTGACCCATGCACTGCAGAGCCTGAAGTAGAAATTATGTTTCAGACTTCTTCCAAAATCTCACTGGAAAATGGAAGAGCTGCATCTAAACAGATACAGACTTCATTCCAACTAGGTAGGAAACTGCACAGACTGTAAGCTCACAGTGCAAAGTAAATAATTAGAATAAACAATATTATTAGCAAGTTCTATTTGATTCTGAATGCACAAATCATAGCTTAAAAGATTAAATATTAATGCCCACTGTTCCTTCTCTACCAACTACTAGCTCAACCTAATTCTCAGTTCTGGTGTTTGGGTCTACCCCAGAAGAAGCTTCAGCTCTTTATGGGATTACCATTCTCCTAAAATACTGGTTTACAAGTAACACTTTCCTTAGAAAAGCAGTTCCACTGAAATCTGGCAGAATAGGCTTAGTTTTTCTGAAAGATGAGAGCCTTAATTAGCAGATCATCATTACACTATTTATTTTCATTTCTACGTTCAATGAATTTAATAACTCTTCACTTAATTTTAGAATTACAAGCTACATTTTTAGTCTATACCTAAATTGTACAGTTATTTTTTTTTATTCTAGTTTAAACAGCATGGTATTTGAAAACTTACAGAAAATATGCATCTATTTGTGGCTGAAGTACAAAGCCTCTCTTTCCTTTCTTTTTACAACTTCAGTGAAAACTAGTTTTCTCCCAATATTTACCTGGGATTAAGAACACACTGGGATAAACGTGGTACCTTGCTGTTTATTTAGGTAGTATCCATGACTCAGCATTACTATGGCACATAAGACACCATTTCTTGTTAAATTCCACATAATTTATTTAGATGTATGAACCTGGTTTTACCAGTCAGATATAATAAAAGTTTAAAGAGATCATTCTTATGGGTTTCTATTTACATATTTTCAAGGTTTACACTAGGTTGGTCTCAAAGAAACAAAAGACTACAAGAGATTTACTGCATCACCAAATCTACAGGCACTCCATGATGTGATGCTTGCTAATCACAAGACAATCCAGGTTCAGTAAGATTAAAAAAAAAATCACTAGTTTTCTTTCCTATGATGATACAAGAAATAAAAAGAGATAAAAATTCCTTCATCATTCAAAATACTAAATACCTTCTGGATGGCTGATGCTATCTATACAAAACTAGGAAACACTGCAGCTCTCAAAATATTTCCCTTAAAACTCTTTAACAGCAAAAGAAGTAGAAAACCTGATGAAAAGTATTTATGAAAATTAATTAAATGAAACTATATCAGTCCAAGTCCCTAACCTCTCACAAAAAAAAAAAAACCTACAAACTAAAAACCCAAAAGAAGATAGTTTTAATAGACTGTAGGACAAAATAAAAACAGAATCAACAGCAATTTGTTCAGCAAACACTTGCAGATCAATATTAGATTTTTACAGTGCAAGCACATATCACACAGTGAACAGTGAAGGCTACTCATGTTTTATTACTGTGATGCATATAAGCTATTTGCATTCAGACTCCAGAATTATTACTTCCTATCTGTGTTACTAGACATCTTTAGAAGGTGGAATATGTTAAAGGAAGATTTATTTGTTAATTCTACTGCAAGCAATGGTAAAGCCAAAACCACAAGCATTCTGAATTATGGTAACAATGAGAACAAAACCAGTAAGTGCAGCACAACACCTCTGTCTTACGCATACAGTAAAAATTCAAGCAAAATAATAAAAAAATACGTTCAACATTAAACCTTTTTTGTTTTTCCCCAAAAACATGCATTTCTTACCCTCCTCCTCTTTTGCCATCTTTGAAACCCAAGGGAGTGATTACTTTAGGAAAACTACTGACACTGTGCTGAACCTGGGAACTCTCTACATGATAAACAGCATAAAGTACAAAGTTCAATAAACTCACCATTTCAGTGGTGTACCTTCGTATTCAAACCATATTTCACTAACTTCCTCCTGTCTCATAACTTTCTGAAAGTGTTTCTTCACTTTGTCTGTTACCAGTGTCAAGTAGCTTATCCTTGGCAAAAGCAACTGGAAAAAAATTATAGAATCTTTAAGTGTAAATAAAATACACTAAACTAGTAAAAATCTGTAAAAAGTATGCATTTTCATAACCAAAATTCAGTTAGCATTCTCTTCTTCCCCTTTTTATGGTAAGAGGAGACAGTTTACTTTTTTATGGTCAATGGAAGGCTATAAAATTATGTACTCAGAAGATGCAGAATAGCAGTATCCAATATATTAACACCAAAAAAAGTAAAAAATTAAGTTCTTGAGTCTTTTAGTGGGGTGGAGGGGAAAAGAGTGGACTTCAATTTCTGCTTCTCTGTATTTAAACAATGAAGTTTTAAACCTTTTTCATATGAACATATAAGAAGGAATTCTAACTTCTTATTGAAAAGACTGAGCAACTGTGTATCAGCTGTTATTTCAAAATGGAAATTCCTACACAAGGGAAAAAAAAAAAAACCAAAGAAAACTAAATGCTTAAGGGTTTGGTTTCCAAGAGTTTTGTACTTCCAATAGCTGGCAATTTCCATTTTCTTTGCACCGGGTTTGCCATTTCAACCTATTAGTTAAGACTACTATTGTTCCACTATTTAACCTTCACCCAGCAACTAAAATCAGAAAGAAAATAGTAAAATTTTATTGTTGAAACAAGACACATTCTTACAGCTTTGTCATCTACTATCTTCTTTTCTCAAGTGTATACTATCCAAATCAGAACGCTGTGCTATTTTTATTTGCAACATGTTCCCTACATCTCTTTTTTTAAAGCCTTATGGCCAGGAGTGGTTAAGCACTCTGTATCAATCAGTGAATTGACTGATGACTGTGTGGCACATCACTAGAGATAAATCAATCCATAAGCATTAACAAACAATGCTTTTCAGTATCTCAATGAGTAAAGATTAACCTCCCTGTAAAATATCAATTCACTTTAGAGCAGACATTTCAAATTAATAGTATCTATCCTGTAAAGTTCTGCTTCATAATTATTAATAAAATAGATGGGCCTAAGGTATATGTAGATTATATTTTGTATGTTTAGAGAAACATTTCTTTTCTAGTGTTCCTCATAACCAGTGTTGTCTCTTAAGTATTTTCTTTATAGTATATGAATAATGCCAGGCCCAAAGTGAATGTCTGTGGTACAGACATCCTAAACCATGTAAGGATATATTTTGCCTGACAGAAAACTTGATCTCTGCTGCAACATTGTTCCAGAACTTCTCCAATAACTAGACCACACTTTGATATACAACTCAGATAATATTTTGGTCATGATACTACCAATTTGTAAATACCCAATTCATAAAGAAGTATGGAGAGTACATCAAGCTCCTGTAAGAACAGATTTATCTTGTTGATAATGCTGCATTAGGTTACATCTGTGACACAGGTAAATTTTACAATTTCATAAAATTACATAAGGCCAAGTCTCACCCCTGTCACAGTCATCATGTCAGTTAACGCTCCATTTCTCATGTACCATACGGTTTTCTTTTTCCAACTGCTGTTTATTACCATCATCACATTGTTTCTACTGTGTTTCATAGGAGCAATGTAAACAAAACACAGCCTTCATTTTTAAAATGCAAACAAACTCAATAAATTCAATGAAGTTATGTTAATATTCAAGTAAGAATTGTTTGGTACTTTAATGACATAAGCTTATCCTTTGTTTACCTAATTCCACATATCTTCACTGATTGTTCTTGAGACAATACAGACCAGGCTATACCAATCAAATCCACATATTTTTGGTAATAATTTCATGTTATTTCTGCACGATATGTACAGTTAAATTAATGCTGGTGTACTCTAATGAGACTTACTAGGACTCTTACACAAGCCAATTTTCAGCATGTTGCATGTAGCACAGCCATGCTGGAATTGATAAATATATTAAAGCATTATTTATTGCAACAGTGTTTCACATAACCCTTTAAACTGCATAACTTCCTCTGTAAAATACTCTACTTCAGTTTATATTGTGAAAGAACAACCCAGTTTCTACTTCAACACAATTAGAGAACACAGACAATAACCAAACAGCATTCAACTGAATTTAACAGAACGTGGCCAGCACTCCCAAAAGGCTTCAAGAAAAACTTTACAACTGTACAAAACCCAACAGTTAATCAGATTAACAGGAATTACCTGGTTTTCAGAGATGCTGAACATTTGTAGAACCTACTGAAATTTTTGTTTGGTCCCCCCAGTTCCTTTACCTTGACATAGTTATCCCCTCCCATAGGAGAAATAAAAGGATCCAATTCTATCGATTTCTAGCTTTAATTTTTCTAGCTTTTATTAATCTTAGAGATTTACAAGTATGCTAAATCTGTTAAGTGAGATCTTCAAGAGCAGTTTAAACACATTTTCACATTCTTACCCCTTTTAATATCCCTTCCCCACCCACTGAAAGATAGCAAGATCATGGCTTCTCTTTATTAAATTAAGAAAAGTAGATCTCCAAATACATCACTAAGCAGAATAAATCCTCACAGCCATCCCTAAATGTTATCCCCAAAAATTACACAAATTGCAACACCTTCCTTTTGAATATTATGTATTGCTACAGTATTTAATCACAATAACCAAATCACAATCACAATAATAAGGAATGTTTTCTTATTAACCAGGAGGTTAAATGAATACCAAAGAACTCCTAATGCCTAAGTAAACACTTGCAATATAATTTTGTGTAGAGTGCTTCTCCAGGTATATCCACAGGTTTTGTTCCACAGCATGCAGTATTTTTACATGCAAAGCACTAAAACAGAAAAATTACAGCTTTAACAAGAACTGGACAGGTCTGATCACTGAAGTGTCAAGGGAGATGAAACAAAACATCCTAATGTGGAATGGCTTCACATTGCTCTCTCCTACATATCTCAACAAAATAGTACTTTTGACACCAAGCAAGCTAAAGAGTGGTCCTGACTAAGACCAGTCCCTTGAGCAGAGCATCATTCTAAGACTGTATCCTGCTATAATTTTCTTCTTTATACATCTGACAAGTCACAGCCAATGAGTCTCTGCTTTCTGTAAACTTCTTTCATCCTTTTCTTTCCAACTGTTGTTTGCACCAAAAGGCAAACAGTATATAATTTTAAAATAAAATGCATAACAATTTTAGAATGAGAGAAAAATCAGATAAATCAGCAACGAAAGTAGTTCAAGCAAACTGTTCCTAAATGTACTGCCACTCAAAACATAAGCATTTGCATGAAACCCTCCTAAGAAAACTGATGGATCTATTTCTGGCATAACTGCAGAACCCTACCCTACATGACTATATTAAGACACAGGACAATGTTTGACCGGAGCTGCCCAGTCTTTATGTCACCACTCTTTCCAAAAGAAAGACAAGTTTAATTTTAAATTACTTGTCCTACCCACCTTCTGTGCAGTGCCAGAAGGTGATACACACATGCTTCAACTCCTGTGCTGCACTAACCCATCTGACAGACAGGGCTCTCCTGTCACACCACTCGCAAAAACCCAAATCCATCCCACAGACTCTGAGTTGTTTTCCTAACCCCTCACCCCCCAAGTCTACGTCATCCTTCATCTTCATAAAGCAAGTTCCTCAGAGCAGAATCCTTTATCCTCTCTCAACTTAACGATACCAGTATTTCCTTCTCATGCAGCCTTTCCATTTATGAAAGGCAGTCTGGAATAAAGGGGTTGTACCTATACTAACAAGTAAGAGGAGACATGCAAAGCTGAAGAGCGGATGTCAAGGGCTGGAAATGTTAACTACATGTACTTTTCTACTTTACCCATAATTTTACTTTGATTTAGTTCAAGTTTACTCCCATACCCCAAATGTCCATTAGCAACTGAAGGCCATCTGCTCCTTCAGCTTCACATGAAAATGATTCAACCCATGGGCTGACTGTTCTGTGATGCCAACCTGGGCACAGAAATGGAAAGGATAAAGACTTATTTCAAATGCAGTCCAGATCTGAACAAAAACATTAATGCAAACACACCCTGAAACTATCAGAACTATACCATGACTTAAAACCTTGACTGCTGTTCTGCCCTATACTATTATAAATCCTTGGTCCCTCCAAAGGCACGAAGCTGTATTACAGCTCCAACATGAACTGAAAAATTAAGAAGCTAAAATTTTAGAACTGTCATCCTTGAGTAACCACATTTTGCAGAAAGAAGAAATTAAGCATTGAGAATTTTTGTGCACACTTTACATGGAGTAAATAAAAGACATCCTATGACCTTAAAACCATTTTCTTGACTTAGAAAACTGGCCACTGGCCACACCACAAGGATACCATGGTTTCATGCTTTCCAAGCCAATGTTAAACAGATCAAGGCTCTAAGCATCTAAACTTTAATCCATAACTTTCAAGTAGCTTTTACACAAAGTGTGCAAACATATTTTAACTCATATGTATAATTTAAAGATTCAGACTTTTAGGTTAGATGTATTTGGCAATAGGTCAACAAATATGAAGCAAAGTGCTTATCTTTTAGCAGCGAAGAAACTAAAATATACAAAGATGAGCATGATTACTGCTGAACAACAAGCACCAACTATTTATTAGGTTTCAAAACAACACATGCAAATGAGAAACTGATGACCCAAAGATGTAGAACACAGAAAAAAGAGTTCTATCCAGTGTGGAATGGGATATGATAAGGCCTAAGAATTTCAGAATCCCATAAAAATTAAAAGTTCAAAATTTCCCTCCCATATATTTGTTACATTTGACATTTACATTTCACTGAATCAGCTAACATTCTTTCTCAATGACATGTCTATTAGGTGCTGAAAGAATGAAAACTGATGAGAACACTATAAATAAATACATCATTATAGAGGGCACTTCCATGTTATAATTCAAACACATCCATCATCCCTTTTTTAACATCAGCTAGCAATCCTGTTCAGACAGTGTTCTGTTTAGCCATTACAGTTGCTTTTCTTATTTCTGAACTAGAACTCTTATGGCTGCTGGACTTTGAAGAAAAGAAAATGAGCAGAAGTCACCCATAGAGCCAGTGTTCACTAGGAGTTTGTGTTACACAGGTGACCAGCCTCAAACATTAAGATTTCATAAGTCTGACTAAATTATTTCTGCACTAATAGAAGTTCTCTCCCTTCGACTGTTCATTATCCAAGAACATACAAACTCACATCCAGCCTCCTCCTTTACCTAGTCACTCAATGACTTTCTAAGAATTTTTTCAAAGATATTAAATTATCTGTGATAAGTTTCTCTCACTAGTGACACAATTTGCTGTGAAGAAAGATGAAGTCACACGTATATGGTTATACGTTTACTTTCAGAAGCTACTAGGAATAAGAAGAAAAGAAGTGGGTTTTTTTCACCATATGCAGTAGTACACATGAAGAGAATGAAGGAAACAAACATAACAACAGCCTTGGACTATTTGTGACTACCTGTGTCATACTCACATAGTAGGGTTCAGCTTCCCTTTCAGTTATCTCATCCTGATACAGAGTGAAACAGGTCGGTATTCGCCCAAACCACACATCTCGAAGTACATCTTTGTCATCTGTCATTCTTCCAATGGACAGTGAAGCACATGTAGATCAATTTGTTTCTTCAGCTACAAATGTAACCCATTCCCCCCACCCCAGAGAAAACAAGTCAGCATGACTGCAAATAAAATACATCTTGTTAAAGGTTCTCCTGTACCTACGCTCCTGCGGGCTGACCAACGCCGTCAGGGGGGCATTAAATGCATCACTTGGTACAAAAAGCGAGATGAATTAAGTTCCCAACTACAAACACACGGTGGATAAGGAGAGAAACATAAATGAGCATTTCCTAAGGCTGCATCACGCCCCAGCCGCAGAGCCAAAAGGTCCCTTCCCGCTGCCGCCCCGCAGCTCCCGGCACGGGGGCAGAGCCCGCGTCCGCACACGAGCACCGAAACGAGCGGGGCTCTCCGGCGGGCGGGGACCGGCCCGGGGGTCACCGAGGCCGCAGGACGGGCCCCAGCATCGCCAAGCGCCGCGCTGAGACCCGGCGGCGTCCGGAGCGCGGACAGGCCCCGCGGGGTCTGTCTGTCTGTCTGTCTGTCCGTCTGCCGACCTCCCGACCTCCCTCCCCGCCGGCAGCCGCC
>VZRH01005864.1:270659-286061 GCA_013397555.1 Urocynchramus pylzowi | reverse complement strand
CGGGGCCGCTCAGCCGATGGACCGCGCATTTGAGGATTTTATCTCTCTGATTTATCTTACCCGATTGTTCTTTTTCCTGCTTCCCCAAGGAAGTAATCACAGCACCAAGCCTCGCAGAGTTCAGGGAGCGTTTGGACAATGCTCTCGGGCACATCGTGCGGCTTTGTGGGGTGTCTGTGCAGGGCCAGGAGCAGGACTCGATGGGTCCCTTCGAAATCAGAATATTCTGTGACTTTTTCTGTAGTAGATCTTACCCACGGTGATAGATGGAGCAAGTCCAGAGGAGGCCACAAAGTTGATAAGAGGACTGGAGCCCCTCCCCTACAAAGACAAGCTGAGAAAGGTGGGGCTGTTCAGCCTGGAGAAGAGAAGGTTGTGTGGAGATCCCATGGCAACCTTCCAGTATCTGAAGGGGCCTACTGGCAAGCCAGAAAGGCACTCTGTGTTAGGAACTGTGGTGATAAGACAAGGAGGAATGGGTACAAACTGAAAGATGGGAAATTTAATTAAGGTATTTGTTGTAGTGTGCTTTTATATTTTGTAATACTTTGTAATAGTTTTTTGTATTCCTTTAGTTTTTCTCAAGTAGTTTACCCCAAACTGTACCCCTTCCCTATACCTATGTTATCATTCTCCTGGGTTGAGATCATCCCCAAACCCCCCGCCCTGGCTCTCTGTTAACCACTCAGCATCCCATCCTCTTTATCCAGAACCTTTGGCCCAATCCGTGGTGTGATTAGCTGGAGGCCAAGAGTCAGCCCCCCAAGAAGTATCCTATACGTTGTTCAAAATGTCCATACCTTTAGATTCCATCCCTTTAGCACCCTTATTGGTCAACAAATGTTATCTACTTTTTGTTTCCACCTCCCTTTAAATGTACCGTTGGCATAGCTCCCGGTGCTCTGAGCAGGAGGCCCCCTGAGGTTACAGGAGTCCCTCGGGAGCTCCGAATAAACCTTGGAATAGCCCCCTGCTGAGAGTTGGTCTTTTCCTCTGCCACTGTCTCCAGTGTCTCTCCTGCTGCAAAGGCACTGGCCCAGTTGCCATCAGTCCCCTCGGGGCACAGAGAGTGTCCCCCCTCTGAGTGTCCTCAGAGTGTCCCCCCGCTGTTGGACGCACCGGGGGAGCCCCCCCGTTGTCTGCCGAGCCGGGGCTGGCTGGGAGCCCTGAGAGGCTCGCAGGGAGACTAGAGACAGGTATTAGGAAGAAATTCCTAGAATAGGTTGCTCAGGGAGGTTGTTGGTGTCCCAGCCTGGCAGTGTTCAATGCCAGGCTGGGTAAGGCTTTGAGCAACCTGGTCTAGTGGGAGGTGTCCTTGCCCGTGGCAGGGCAGATTGGGACTAGATAATATTTAAGAACCCTTCCAACCCTTCATATTCTACAATTCTGTGATTTTATACCATGATCACAGGAGGATGAGGAGTACCTGTTGCCACCAGTGACACCTCTTGCATACCAAAGCATCATTCTGGATTTGTTTTTATCAGCTCAGTAGGTGCAAGTCCACAGTGAATTCCACCTCTGCACTTCAAATAACATCTCCCGCAATTCTGCCACTCCGTAAATCCCCATCTCAGTGTCCTACAACAGTAGGAGTGCAGGGGAAGATCAACACTCGTGGCAGTGTTCATAACTCATAATTCTCCAGGAAGATATGTATCCTATTGTGCTACACACTAGCAGTTGTTGTCAAAGCGGGGTTGTTCTGAGGCAAAATGTCCAACTGCAGCGAACATCTCAGAGCGGGTGTTTTGGCTCACTGGGATGAGAGCTGACACGGGGTGGTTTTAGCGGATGCACGGGCGGCAGTTTCAGTAGTGCCACGTTCTGGCCGTGCTGCTTTGTGGCCACCAGATGTCAGGCAGTGGCCATGGCTGCCGAAGGAGTCTTCGGGAATTCGGGAACTAACTGCAGTTATTACAGTGGTAATTCGGTGGGGTTTACCCAAAGACTGGCATTTTAAAACTTATTAAAATATGTGTTGCTGAGCCAACAGTATAGTTTGCTGAATTCTAGTATTTTTTCAGTCATCTGGAGGATTAGAAAAGTCAGAAAGGCTCATTTTAATTTTTTCCCAGTTAAATAAGATCATCATGATGACCTCTTTTTGGTAAAACATAATACTCCAAACATGAGGCCTAATGAAAAAATTATCTATTTTGCTAGTGCTCTATAAGCAGAAAGTTAAGCTATGGCACTGTTGTGATTTGGGACATACACAAGGAAACTTTCCTTGCCTTCTCTCTGAATTTTTCTGTGACACATGGATTTAAAAAGGAGGTAAACTGCTGTAAACCTGAAGAAAACTTACGATTTGGTATGGCCTACCCCAAGGACAGGGAAAGAAGGCACAGAGCACAGGTGATATTGCAAGGGCTTTATGCTTTGAAGGGACCAGTTCCCTTACACTCCTGAATATGGGCAACTACACTCACCTTGCATGTGTTGGGCACAATGGTGGAAGGGGAGAGGTTGCTCCAGAAGTATTGTCTGTGCACTCACAACAGTTTTAACTAGTGTGGAGGGGGTGGAAATTATTGTTTTGCAGACCTGGAATGGCAGGAGACATGCAGAGAAGTGATCCCACAATTACAGAGACATCCAACCCACAAGCACTGCACATTTACTAAGGGCTTTTCTGTGTGTTTCTGCAAGGAATCCCCTTAATGCTGAAGCCAGTCTCAGGAGGATGCACTGGCCAGTGGAACTGCTGTGAGATGCCAGCACCCCTGGAAAAACAAACAAACAAACAGAAAACCCTGACCTAACAGACAAAACACCCCAAGATTTTTACAAAGATTTTTTCCTCATTACATCATTTGCAAGCTTTCAGAAAACTTTGCACTTATGGATATTCCTGCAGGAAATCAAGGAGAACCACAGGGTTAGTCTTTGCCTTTTCCTCCTATGAACTCCTCAGAGCTCTCCTATAGAAAAGGGTGGTTTTGGTAGGACCTGTAGGCTGCAAGGTTTGTGATCATTGTAGCAGCATCACTAAAGGTAATGCCAGGTCATATCTTTTCACACAGGCAGGCAGGAGTCTGCAAGTTATTATCAGTGATACTGTTAGGATGTGACTCCTCCTTGATGCTGCCTGTGCTCACCTCCTGAGGTCTGTCTTAACCCCCACTACTGCAGTTCTTGAAGCACAACATTGGCCAGCTAGACTGTACAATCAGCATTCTGTTGATTACTTATGAAGACTACCAAGCAGATTAAACATTTACTTTTGCATGTTTCTCTCGTGTATAATATAAGGAACATAGGCACCTGACTCAGGTGTATGGATTCCACTTCATGGGCTGAACACTGGACTCCATCGAGCACCCATGTCTTTTGCTGGATCTAGATACAAGAAGCCAGGTGGAGAATAGAACTCAACTGAGTTATAAAGTGAGATAACTTGCTACTTAAATTATCTTCCTATTTAAACATTGTGCTGGTGTAGTTACCAGACACAGATACCGAAAGATACATTGTCCATGTGAGATTTCAAAGACAATTCTGTAGGTGAATGAGGCTCTGCTACTGAGACAAAGTTGGTTGTAGATAAACACATGAGACATAATGTGACTACTGAACAAATAAACTAAACCTGAAGTGAATGCTAGCTTTGCTGTTATGACTATAAATAAAGAATCCAAATCTAACATTAAAAATAACTGCTAGGATGTAATGTCAAAATAAGTACAATAAAAAGATAATTACCTTTTTGACATATTGTTTTCCACATTGCTATCTAATGCTTCAAGTTGCACCATCACTTGGCACAATGGACTGGTCTAAATTGGAAGGGGAAGAGCTCAACAAACATATTTCCAATTCCAAAGATCCTCAAGCAGTATTCCCTCATTTTAAACGTCATCCTCAGACAGCACACAGTGAGTCATTGCCTAATGGCAGCTGAATCAAAATACCTGTTATTGAGTACACATGGAATGTGAAGATGCTTGTAACGAACAAGATTATAATTAAAGATGCATTAATTCTAATAAAAATAAGAGAAATGGAACAGATGGTTTACATATTTGTGGGCAGTTATGTTTTTGTGTAATGGTAGTGCAGACGAAAATTTGTAAGCAGAATTAGGGTATAATTTATGATGGAAGGGACCTCTGGAGTTCTTCCTTGACATCCAGGCCAGCACCCCTTCTCAAAGCAGGAGTAACTACAAAGTTAGAACATATTGGTAAAGGCAAATCATGCCAGCATTTGATTGCTGAAAAGTTACCTGAAATAAAACATGAAATACTATTTCCCTCTGTATTTTGCTAGAACTGGGATTATCGATATTCATTGATTTGATTACATGGATTGAATGTAATGGTGCTTTCATAGAATTGGTATTTTATGTCACCTACACATATCACAAAGTAAGGATAGTTTGCAAGTATATAATGTATATACTTATGCAAGTTATACATACATGGATGTACAACAAATACCCTTGGCAGGTGGAGAAAATATTCCATTTATTCAGTTCTGGCTCCACTTCTGTAAAACCCGGACTCCATTAAATAATTGACAAAACACACAGATATGTGAAACTTTACCTGTTCCAGTGCTGTTTTATTAGCAAATGATCAGCAATCACTATTGCTGTTTTCCCTTCACTTCCCTAACCGTTTTCAGTGGAAAGCAAAACATACTTTAATTTTCTAGCTATTGCCTTTTGAGTGCATGAACAAAACCAGATTGTGAGAATCATTAATGCACACCTTTTAATATGCAACAGTGAGTTAGAGTCAAATGAAACTCATAAAGCTGCTATTTATATTTAGCTAAATACTTCATTGTTGCCTACTCACAGTGAAGAGTTAATTTGATGATACATGAGAAGCTGATTCATTCATCTGACAACTTCCTGGACATATTACAAGATGGTACTTAATGTTTTCCAGATACAATTTTAATTTATAAGTTTGTGAAAGCAAAAAAAAAAGATATCCTTCTTATCTAAGTGTAATTCTCCTTTCATGCTCTCCTCGCTTACTAATATTTGTCTTCTATAACAGCGAATGTATTTGTAAATATTCTAGACTGGTTTTAAACTCTTTCTTGTCTAAATAACTGAGGTGTGCTCACAAATGTCCTAGCTTTCCCACACAGCTGTTAACTCTTTTTTACTTTGCTGATTTCATAGAATCACAGAATGATTTGCACTGGAAAGGAACCTTGAAGATATTCTAGTTCCAACTCCCATTTCCTATTTTCAAAATTAAAATTCCTGAATCATATTTTAGACTATCAAAAATTCTTGTACTGCTAAACCAAGTGACTGGACATTAGAAAATCCTAGTTCTAGGTCTGCCGCTCATTATTTGCCTTGAACAAAATTTCTTGGTTTTGCTACTTCATTGTAGATTCATGAAGACATCTTGGTCTTAGTGAGGAGGAAGGGAAATATCACCTTTTAAAATTTCACAGTATGTATATGTAGATTTCTTATGAACATAGATCAGATCGTAAGCTTTTTTTTTTAATATATTGAAAATGCCAATAGCCCATTGTTCACTTAGCCCATTGTTCACATTTTTACCCCTCTGCACGTTAACTAAGTAATACCTATTCTGTCAAGTATTCTCTCTTATCGTAGAGGGGAATTCAAAAGGTGGTAGGATGATGATTCCCGACACATCTGTTTTTTCTGTTGGGAATACTGACAAAAAGATTAATGGCTTTGTCAGTACTGTCTCAGTATGGGACAGGTATGGCTCTATCTATGTTTGATACATAAATTTAGCCATTTATGACTAAGGATCAGCACTAACTTAGTGCTGAATCACAGCCAGAGAGTAACACAAAAGTAGAAGGAAGATAATAAAATAATCATGTGCTGTTTGGAAATTGGAACAGCCTTTAGGTTGTTTACTTTTAGGCAAGAAGAGGTTTCGCCAATAACCTACCTTGTTAATACCATTGAAATGTCAGCTGCTGACACATGGGCAGTCCAATCCTCAGTACAAGAAGACACTAAGCACCCATGTGTCACCCAGCACTTGGGAACTCCCAGAACTGAAACCAGAATTAACTGCTGCTTGTTGACAAGTAATCTTTTATGCCTTGGTAGGAACACTTCTTGCTGTACAGCTCTATATTAAAATCATTTCAATAAGGACTTCATTCCTTTTCTGTGTTACACTGCATAGTTCCAAGCATCTGAGTTAGACTCGTTACAACCTGGTCTATTGGCTATATTATGAAACCTGACTTACTCTTGCAATAAAGTACCAAATATCATACAGGTCCATGGATAAACACAGTGCCAAGTGTGACACAGAGACAGCAGCCCATATTCCCTGCCTATCCACATCATCAAGACTTCAGAAAAGTAATTTTCTATTCTCAGAAAACATATGTGTCTTATTACATCTGATGTAGACCACAGTTTTTTCCTTAGATTTCTGAAAAGAAATAGTACTGATTTGTAATAAAGCACTGGATTTCTCTATTGCAGACAAAGGGTTTTTTTAAAATATGACTGGATGATCTTCAGTAGTTTTACCCAGGGAAAGACTTTTTCTTAGTGATTCGAAATTCACTTTGACAATTTTGTAGTACTAAAGTGTTGATAACTCCAGTTCTGAAGCTCGGATATATCTTTGTTTCTCCACTAATAAAGTCTGTTATGGAGATTGAAATTTACAAAGACCTTTTACTGAATTTAAAATCAATACTGGATGCAAGTCTTTCTGGTTTTCTTCTCCTCTTGGTTGTATTTGTACAACATTTGTTATATGAGTTAGCTATTAAATCACTGATTTCTCAAGGAAAAAAAGTAAGAATAGGATGCATGTAAAATAGAAGAATGGGTGTTCGAGTTGATGGTGAAAAAAAGTAAAAATCCTAAAGTCTATCTTATTCCATGAGAAGTATAATTACCAGTGGCCTCATCAGTGCTGAGGGAGCTGAGGGTTGTTGGAAATCACTTCCCTTGAGCTGCTGGCCACACTGTGTCTAACATAGCCCTGTGTACGCTTGATTTCCTTGCTTACACAGGAATATGCATTTGCCTCTCTTGAACTCCGTGATTCTTGCATCCTCTTGTTTGCTGAGATTGCTGTGAATAACAGCTCAGCTCTCCAGCATATCAATCACTCCACCCTGCCTAGTTTGTATCACCCAAAACCCAAACAAGAGTGTGTTCCAGCTCCTTGTCCAGTTCAATGATAAACATGTTTTGTGGCTTTGTCATGGGTTGACTGTGGCTGGATGCCAGGTTCCCACCAAAGCCACTCTATCACTCCCCTCCTCAGCTGGACAAGGGAGAGAGAATGCAAACAAAAGGTCATGGGTCAACATAAGGACAGGGAGAGATTGCTCACTAGTTACCATGAACTGCTCCTGCATGAGTTCCTTCCATCGGTGCAGCCCTTCAGGAATAGGTTGCTCCAGCATGGGTCTGCTACAGGGCAACAAGTGCTACCAGCATTCCTTCTCCAGCATGGACTCCTCTCCATGGGACCACAGGTCCTGTCAGAAACCTACTCCAGCATGGACTCCTCTCCATGGGACGATTGGCCTTGTCAGGAGCCTGCTCCAATGTAGGCTTACCACAGGGCCACATTCTCCTTTGGGCAGCCTCCTGGCATAGGCTCCTCCACAGGCTGCAGGTGGAGATATCTGTTCCATCATGTATGTCCATGGGCTGCAGGGGGACATTCTGTCTCACCATAGTCTGCACCAGGGCTGTGGGGGAATCTCTGCTCTGGCACTGGGAGCACCTTCTCCCATTCCTTCTCCACTGACCTTGGTGTCTGCAGGGCTATTGCTCTCACATATTCTCTCTGCTGCTGTTTCTGCAGTGGTTTTTTCCCCTTCTTAAATCTGTTATCACCATTGCTGATAGGCTTGATCTTGCCCAGCAGTGGGTCCATCTTGGAGCTGGCTGGTGTTGGCTCCATAGGACATGGGGGAAGTTTACAGCAACTTCCCATAGAAGAACACTGTAGCCCCTCTGCTACCAAAACCTTGCCACAAAAATCCAATGCACATTGAATTATTAACCACTACTCTCTGATCCCAGCAGTCCAGCCAGTTTTTCACTACGCTGGGAGTCTACTCATCCAGTCCACATCTCCTCAGTTTAGCTACCAGTACACTACAAAAGACAGTGTTGAAAGTCTTGCTTCAGATAAGCTACATCTGTTACTCTCTTTTCATCCACAGAGCCAGCCATTTCATCATAGAAGGCAATCAGGTTGGTCAAGGATGATTTAACTTTGATAAATCTCTGCTGGCTGATCCCAGTCATCGTTCTGTCCTTCATGTGTCTAAAATGTAGAGGACTTGTTCCTTCATTTTCCCAGGAACTGACCATGCTGTAGACCTTCCTTGATTTTTAAAAAATATTGATGTGATACTTGTCTTTTGCCAGCAACTGGGGAGTTCCCCCAGTTGCCACAGCCTTTCAAAGATGACAAAGAGGAGCCTCACAAACACATCAGCTGTCTCAACTTCGATGGATGCATCTTGCCTGGTCCTACTCCAGTACTTTTCTATTAAGTACTTCAGTCTTTTCTATGCAATTTGTCACTACATCCTTTTCATCTTGCCTGCACTATTTAGCAGTGAGTTTACATTTTTCTTCACCTTTCAGGGCTGCTTATCTGTAGAAGCTCTTCTTGTTGTCCTCTATGTTCCTTGGTGGTTTTGACCCCAGCTGTGTGTCTTCCCTACTTTGACTCTTGAATGCCTGAGTGATGCTGCTAGGTTTCCTGGCAACCTCCTTTCTATATCTGAGCTCAGCTAGAACTTTCCTCTTCAGCCAATCTTCCCAGTGTATCTGCCCATCTTCTTGTGCAATCACAATGGGCCATTCTGGTGTTTCGTGGAGATTTGATTTGAAGACCAACTCTTTTTTTACTTTCTTGGTTCCCCAGTGATGCCTGTGATTCCTGCCGACCCGTTGCCTGACCAAGCTGAAGTCCACTCTCCTGAACTTCAGGTTTTTGCCATGTACCTTATTTGCTTCCCTTGGCATCTTAAATTGAACCTGTTTTCCCACTTCTTCTTAGGCTTTGATCGGCATACTTTGATGAACCTGCTTAGAAATCTTTCTCAACAGCAAGACAATTGGGAAAGGTGTTCTTGCCTTTCTTTCTTATGCTGGTGCCATCACTTCCCACCAGTCCTCACTCCCAGAAAATAATCCATGGACATAGAAGCCAAAGGCTCTCCCTGTGACACCAGCTACACTGGCTTTGATCTGCATAATACATCCTCTCCTATTAAGCCCATGTCCTTAATGGTAGGGTGAAAGAGGAACACCACCTTGGCTCTTTACCACAGCTCAGAGCACAGCAGTTACCTTTGATCTGCTCAAGGTCTCTGTTGGCAGCAACACTTGTGTCCAGATGGGTAAGAAGTACACAGTAATGGTGAAAAGGCAGTAACAGACAGCAATAATCCAAAGACTCTCTTGGTCCTTCTGTGGTGTCCTGCACCAGGGCCCAGGACAAGCAATCAGCTTCCTGACAGCAGGTCTGACCTGCAGATGGGTACTATGGCCCCTAGAGAAGGAAATCTTTTAAATAAGAATAATCTTGTTAGGGAAGTTTAAAGAAGTCCATTCCTTGTTTCATCTCATATTGATTACTCTTACTCTTTCTGTTGGTCTTTTTTTTCCTGAACCCATAATAGTGTAGTTTCCTTGAAAACTTATTGGGAAGGGCATGTTTATAAAGACTTAGCTTAGCTTATGCATTCTCCCTCATCTATCTTTTTGTGGAACAGCTGATAGATAACTCCCTAATTATTGTTTATTAATGGTATAAATTCACTGACCCACATTCTCACAGTCACTCTCTGTGTTTGTTTTAAATATTGCATCCCTATTCTCTGTAATCGCAACTGATTATCCTGGGAAAAGCCAGTGCTGATGAATAACTCTACTCCTTCGTGCTTCTCCTCCCCAGGACTCACAATAACTGGTTTGTTTCATCAGGCCATTTCAACACCTCCTCTTTGGATGACCTTTCATGGGACAGTGCAAGGTTTATACTCATCTGGAAAGAGGGCAGAGCTGATGGCTGCACAGAGGCTGAGGGTGTTCACAGGATCTGTATTACAGACCCTGTGTAATACACGGGAGGAAGAAGTGACTGGCAAACACAACTATGAACAGACAGTTTCAATTTCCTAGTAATGCTCCTGTATTATCTGCAGATACATGAGAACAGTTATGCTTTTAATTACATCTGGTCAGCTTAATATTTAATTGCAGATTCTTTAACACCCAACTAGGTTACAGAAGACTGGATAGCTGTTGGATTTGTCACAGGATGCTCATATCCCATAGCAATTTAATCAGCTGTGCTTACATTTCATTCTTTAGCACATTGGCTCTAGACTTTAAATTGCTGAAGATAGAGAGGGACCTACCTTCCTTCATGCTTGTCCATTTCTCAGATCATCTCTTAGTCAGTATGAGCAATAATACATAAATGGTAATTATGTATCTAATTTTCAGGACTATTGATTGAGTAATATACCTAGAATATTTATGAAATAATTAATTTTAAATTTCCTGGTAGTTTCTGCCTTCCTTCTTAAAAATTAAAAGAGAAAGATCCTATCTTAACTTAAGCCATGCTGGCTGATAGATCTCCATGAGAATACGATGAAAACATAATAGAATGGCATTGCTGATTTAGTCAAACAAATTAAAAAATATTCTTGAAGGTGACAAATCAGTTTCAACTTAGATAATAATCAAAAATTTAGACCAGAGAAGAACATGACCTATAGCTTTGCTTTTGGCCAAGCATGGAAGTGTAGCAGTACTATGCACACTAACCAGTGCAAAACTGAAAAGCAAGAGAAACAGAACCATAAAATATTAGCCTGGAAATAAATACATTTCAGCCAAGTTTATATCTGCCCAGGAAAACATAAGCCCATCTTGATATTAAGCAGTAAATTAATAATTTGTCAGTATTATATTCCTAATGCCTCATTTTTATGTTAATTAGTGGTGTTTTTCTAATTGAATTAATTTATGGTCTTACTAGCATACCTTTAAATTGTGACTACAGGAGAACTGAGTGCTAGAATTCACATACATTTTTTTTCCTTTAATCAAACTCCAGAGGAGGCTGGAGCCCCTGATGCACAGAGTGGCATCGATGCTGCTGCCAATCAGTGGCATTCTGCTCCCATGAAGAGCAGCATGTCCCACCTCCTTCCTCCTTTCCCACTAAGATGGGAAAGGAAAAAAAGTAGCCACAATGTGGAATGTTCTCTTCTCTGAGTAGCATCCACATAATTTGTTTGAGACTAGTTGTATAGCCTGCTTTCTCACAGCTATTTTATCTTCCCCTCTTAGAGCTTTGAGGAAGAAAAAAAATACTTACTGAACACCTTCAGATGCCAAATAAACGCCATATTGAACCAGCCCTGACATAGCACACATAAAGTGTTTTACAGATATTAGTACTCAGCTTGAGACCAGGCTCAGAATCTTTATTTTAACTCTTTATGCAAATTGAAAAGTCCAAAGACTGAAAGCTTTCAAGAAACTGTAAGTTGAAAAATGCACAGAGGATACATTCATCTTTTACAAGTGGGCAAAAGAACAAAATACTTGGATACTCAGAGCAAGAATGAAGTGATTTGTAGGTGAGTTGTGGGTGTTATCTTGGCGTTGTACTGACACTGCACTTCAGTGAAAGATAGTTATCATTAAAGAAAAGTAACATTGGATTGTAAATAGAATGAGAAAAGCACTTGGCAGGCAACAGAGAAGAGAAGAGAAGAGAAGAGAAGAGAAGAGAAGAGAAGAGAAGAGAAGAGA
Source organism: Urocynchramus pylzowi (assembly GCA_013397555.1). Lineage (NCBI taxonomy): Eukaryota > Metazoa > Chordata > Aves > Passeriformes > Fringillidae > Urocynchramus > Urocynchramus pylzowi. The sequence continues at coordinate 274,267 of VZRH01005864.1, read as the reverse complement.
AGAGAAGAGAAGAGAAGAGAAGAGAAGAGAAGAGAAGAGAAGAGAAGAGAAGAGAAGAGAAGAGAGAAACCCTGAAAGAAATGGTTTTTTTCTGAGAGACTTTTTTTCCCTGTCAACTGATTGGAGAAGGAATTAAACTACTGACATGGATGTATTCGCAAGGATAAGAGGAATATTCAACACTGGGAACTCCTGAACATTTCATAACCGAAATCTCTTTGGCTATCTGCCTGGACTTATGGGCTGAACCTAGCTGGCATTGAAACCAAACAGGGCACTCTCACTGTTAGTATCACAATGGGAGTATTATGTGGAGGTAGTAACTGATGCAGAGGTAGTTCACTTGTATGTTAAAAAAAACCCTACAATGGCTCTGGCTAGCACTATAAAAAAAAAAAAAAATCATGTTAAAGTCAAAGACCACGTGCTACATGTTGGCATCACTGTGAGACACTTCTAATGGCTCTGCACTGAAGTTATACAACCCCATGGATTGTATACATTACTTATTTTGTTTGCTTCCCTTGAGCTGTAGGATTCTAATGCAAAAGACTCTTTAAAGGCCCAAAGATGGGTTGTAGGACTCTTCTTTGCGTAGCTGACAGGAGGTGTGTGGGTAGCGGGGAGGTCTATATGACACTTTTCATCTATGTGAATATATAAGCAACTCAGTTAAATTTTTGGCATTCTACAGCAAAAATAATAATAATAAACCATGCTATTATTGAATTGATTAATTGAACATGCTAATTTCCCATTAAAAATTCTAGCCACAATTATCTGCTGTGGAATACTCCGTTTAAAGAATAAAAAATCTTAGGGTATCAAAAGGTTTGGCAGAACTATTCATGAATAAGTGGGTTATAAATTAAGCCAAAGCTACCAGAAAAAGAAAGGTGAAATCTTGACCCCAGAAAGAGTCACATCCATTTTAGACTGATCAATAACTAGTACCTAAGAGATGGACATTTCATGCTTTCAAGAGGGGTATTAGGTCGCAGATGAACCTAAATACCAAAGATCCCAAACTGAACCATGCTGGGAACCAGACCACTTAAAATAAGACCAAAAGCATCCAACACGGAAATACAAACTGCTGCTTGAAGTAATCACACAGTGTGTACAAGATCAAATTCAGAGCATGAGGTTATGTAAATTTACCCCCACTCCAAAATATCCTCAGAGCCTGAGGTGCTTCCATCTACTTGAGCTCCAGTGCCTGTGTGCTCCCTGTGTGTCTCCCCAGGCAATCCAGCTGTGGGGCCACCAGACAGGCCAGGGTAAGTCATGGCAGCTGGCACGCCAATAATGATCGCCCGTGGAGCCTGGGTGATGCTTTGCCCCACCTACCAGGTACATAAGGCAATCCCAGAAATGCTTGATGTCCAAATTCTTTTTGGGTTGAAGCTCCCATCACTGTCTCCTGCTTCCAGATTTCTTAGTCCTGCTCTCAGTCAAGCCATTTTTCCAAAGTCCTCCCCTGTGACATGGAATTGCTTACCTTTAAGGGGTTTGCCCTGTTATTTGTTTTAAGGGTCTCTTTGCTCCCCTGGCTTCCTACATATTACTCTTGATACAATTTTGGCTGCCATGTCCCTGAACTAATTTAGTTCCTAGCCTTGGCTCTTCCTGGTCCTAATATTTAGTTGAATTTTCCAGGCTGTCTTTAACCCCCAGGGCTGATCACCCACATCCCGCCATGTCTGATAATTCACTAAGGACATTAATTTATACCTTTTTTTTTCAAGGCATGGAATGGGACTCACTCCTCTTTTCAGGTGTGGCCAGGGAACCTCTAGTCTCCTCTTGGGCCAGAAAACAAACATTAGCAGTGATATGACTGTGAGATAGAATGCATTCTTGTAAGCAGGATTATTTATTAGCCAAATTAAGGCTACCATTTCCATTACTATTTCTACATCATACCTGGAACTCCTGGAAGAAATGGAAGCCAATATGGCATTTTGTATGGAGCCTGCTGTTGCTGCATGAGTTAATTAAGATCCAAAAATGCAACCACAGGGAGTCCCAGCAGAGATTCAGGCCAAGCAATACCCAGTTTTTAGCTCCTTGTCAGACTTAGGCAAGAAGCAGGCACCCAACACTCAATCCTGTGAAGACTGAGGCAACTCTGAGCATGTGGGGAAGTGAATCCCTAAGAACCTGGGGCACTTTCAAGACAAACAGGGAGGCAACCCTGGAATTTAAGTGCCCACAGGGTTAGGTGTCAAATGAATGTGGGATTTCAGGGACCATAGTTTGGGACTTACGTGTTTTATGTGGGACACAGGAAGGATTTTGGCCCCTGTGTACTTTATTGCTCTTTTACACCAACTCCAAAGCGTGGAAATCCAAAACAGTCTTTATATATTCTGACAGTGAATTATCTGAATCGGAAATGTTTGCATGCATGCACCATTTCTGAAGGAAATTTCACACCTCTGTTGTATTGGAAAAGAAGAAAAAATATTTGATGACAAAGTTGATGATAATCCATTCATATTTTTCTATAATTTGTGTATGGGCTTCAGATTGGAGGTTTGTTTATTTCAGAGCTATTGTGCCATATGTTGGAATAGTTTTATATTAGAACAGAGATTGTTTCTGTTTTAAAACAATTAAAAGGGAGAATCAATTATTTAATGTAACAGTATTATCTCAACCTGTGGGTTAGCTGATTTCTATAACAACTTCAAAAATTCTGAGCCTGTATTTACCAGATTATCTTTTTAACTCCAATATTAACATGTTTCAGGTTTAGGGGTTTTTCTGGTTCTTTTTTAAATCTCACATACAGTTTGCAGTCAAGCAAGACTATTGAGTATGGTGAAGTCTAATCTAGATACTCAATCATCTTCTTTTTCACCATGCTGGAATGATACCAAACAGGAGAAGGATAATTTGTTGCATAATACCTTTCTAAGGTATGAAGTACTATGAACTGTTGCAAAATTGTGTTGGTTCAGATAAAGCTAGACTGACTTGTTCTGTTGCATGTGTCTGGATAAAACTGACATAAACTGCCTGCTGACATAAACATGACCACCATTTAAAGTTTCCTGAATGACTGGCTAATTCTTATTAATGTAGATCTTAACTAATGGCCTTAAAAATGCCTTTCCTGACTTGAGGTCCAAACCTTCTACATAAGACAGGTACAACTAAAAGTACAGGGCCTTGACAGATCTGTTTGGATTGAAATCATACATTCTTCTGACACTGCCATATTTAACAACCAGATTTTAATTTTACCTGAAGTTTGAAAAACAACCAAAACAACCAAACCCCTTCACTTAAGTTTGTGTATCAGGATTTTTTAGGATAGGTTAGAACTGAAGCACAAATGCTGGATACCTCAAGGCTTATGTGGAATGCACATTTCTTATATGTGTCTCTCCAGAGAGGTATGGAACTCTGCACATTTTCTAGGTACTCTATGGTGCTAACGCTAATCCAGACCCTGCCAAAATAATCAAAGAGGATTTGAAAAAAACGTGTGCCTTGCATTTCTCCCATTTGTCTCTTAAGTCATTTAAAGTGTATGTTTTCATTGGTGGGGGGGGTTTTTCTGGTTGTTGTTTTGGGGGGTTTTTTGGTTGGCTTTTTTT
>VZRH01005864.1:215836-268540 GCA_013397555.1 Urocynchramus pylzowi | reverse complement strand
CCCCGCGTTCCCGCACTGGCGCCCCAAGAAGAAGGAGCAGCATCCCCGGGAGGGCGGCGGAGCCGCGCCCGCCTGGACCCCGCCGCCCGCCTCGCACCTCGAGCCCCCGGCCCCGCGGTAAGCGCGACTCCCGAGCGGGCGGTGGGGGGAACCGGGGGCCGGGCACGGATGGAGGCCGGGGCTTTTTTCTGTCTAGGAGGAAGGAGCGTGTCCCGCAGCCGCCCTCCCGTCCCGCGCCCGCCCCAGCCTGCTGGCGGAGCGGCGCCCGAGCCGTGTTGACAAACAGCAGCGCCCGTGTGAATAAGTAACAGTCAGCCTGTGCCCCGAGCAGGGGGAGGCTTCCTGGCCCAAACCAGCCTCCTAAGGGCGGCTGGCGTGTGTGAATGGCTTGTGCTCTTCTGCAGCAGTGGGCTCGTTCTGTGCTCGCGTTTTCTGGACGTAATAGAGGAGGAAGATGAAAGAGAAGGGCTTGACAGCACTCTGCTGCAGTGCTCCCCAGTGTGGTCCAAGTCTCCCATGAGTAATGACTATCTAGTGCGTGCTGGCTTCTTGGGGACACAGGTATTCCCCGAGGGATGTTTAGAGCCTGTGGCCACAGCACAAGGAACCTCAGCGAGACTGTGAGGTTGCCGAGCAGTAAAACCTCTGACGTGAAGGTAATTCACAGTAGCATATGGTGAACTTGAGGCTACGTCAGGAAAAGGTTTGGTTAATACTGCTGAGATCTGAACATCACAAGCCAGGCAGTGAGAAGCTACCAGTGCTGCCTCATTAAGAAGAGAAAAAACAAAAAAAGTTGTAAGCTATCATCTGTCAGGTGTTTGCTTCAAATTGAGAAATCTGTAAGTTTCAGAAGGTGGTTCTGTATGAAAATGGTCGTACTTGCCAAAAAATAGACATCAGGTAGAAGTTAGAACTTGGCTAATGTATAGTCTAATTATGTTTGTATTTGGTATTGAAATGTATTATTGAAGACTTAAACACCAAACTCTTCTATAAAAGGAAGAAAAAAGCTTATGTTTACATATTTTTAGGAAAGAGAAAATGAAGTCTGCTTTTCAGAACTTTTAAACTGGGAAATGATGTATTTCAGAATGCTGTTGAGTGGCCAAGCTCAAGGTAATACTGTAGGTGACCTCAACGAGGAGCAGATCCCTCTTTTGCCTTCCAAAGGCCAGATAAAACAGAAGGGGATGGGATCACAGTGTAGCTCAGGGTGAAAGGGAGCCCCCAACAAGGCTGACTCTGAGTTCAGATCCCAGTTGCTCAGGACTGTGTCCACTTGAGTTTTGAAATCTTCCAAGAAGAGAGGGTGCACAACAACTTTGGCCAAGCTGTGTTACTATTGCCTTGGGTGAAATAGTTTCTTCTGGAAGAAGGCTGGACCATATTTCAGTTTGCAGTTTGTGCTGCGCCTGCCACGCGCTACTGGAGAGCCCCGTGGCTCTTGGTGACCCTCTCATGCATATTAACAGGCAGGTGATGGGTTCTCTCTGTGGTCAGCTCTTCCCCAGGCTGAACCTGCTTCCCCAGCCACTCCTCAGGGCAAGATCTCCAGCCCCTCTGTATCTTGGGGCCCTGTGCCCTTTTTATCAATATATTTTGTATTGAGGGGCCCAAAACTGAATCGAATATCTAGATGTGGGCAAATGAATGGTGGCACAGGAGAAGTGGCATAAGTCTTTAATCTAGGTGTGGGTTCCTTTTTCTTCCAGATACCAGGATGTTTTTACTGCATAAATTTGTTTTCAAGTTCTGTGCCTAAATTACAAGAGAAGTCTAATAATTGCAAGTCTCCTGAAAGGACAGGGTTGTAACTCCTGTTACAAAACATTGCGGGGTTTGGGTTTTGGTCAGGGAACCAATCCTTCTGCTATTGATGGCAGGCTGGGTTTGTGCTTAAGCACATGAAAATACACATGTATGTCACCTTCTTTAACTGCAGTTGTTCATTTTCAGAGGGCACAAACTTCTCTTGTTTGTGTAGCTTTCTACCACCCTTGAGTTAAAAAAAAAAATAAAAAAGGAAGGAACTAAGCTTTTAGTATACAGCCAAAACCACTGAATATATTTTTTAAAAATATGTTGAAAATTATGATTGCACTTCTCAAAAGACATGGTTTGAAGTATTTTATTTTTGTTACATGCATGGTAGGCTGTAATGCTTGGTCTCAAGAGTACTGTGTAGGACAGATAGAGCGTCCTGTTAACAGGGATGACTTTGAAGATATGAGATGCTTAATTAGTGGCCGTGGTTTTAGCTATGGTTTGGGGCATGACAAGCATGACAGTTGTCAGTTTGAAGACACCTATTTATATGGTACTCCAGTTTAAAAATTATCTCATCAGCTGTTTTGCTTGTCTTACGTTATTTTTTCAGGTAGCCAATACTTTTCTTTGCTGTTAGTTATTTACCTGGAAGAGCAGTACCCAGCGTGGCATTAAGAAATCTTGTGATAAAACCCAAGCAAGAATCCCAGCTCCTTAAACTTGAAATTTCAAGGGTGCATTCTCCTGTCTCTATGAAATTTGTGCTGTACTGCCTGCATTCATGGGTGTCAGGGCAGCCAGATGAACTCCTCTGATTTGTTTTTCCACCAAAAGCCTGTAGAATCTCTTTCCCTCAGATAACAGCTACAAGTTTGAGCCTCTAAACAGAAGAAGGTACAGTGAAAAAAAAGATAAAGAATTACAGTTGTCACCAGGCAGTAGGTAACCACATCATATTGTGAAACCAATTTTTACTTGGTCTCTTGGAGGTCATGTCCTTATACAGCTGTCATGGTTTGGACACTGTATGATCTCCACCCAATGGCAACTTTAAAAATGAAGAGGATGGCTTGGAATTGAGCTTTGTAGCAGGAAGTTGACTGCAGGAGGACAAAAAAACCTGTTTATCTTTGGGTGTGTTTGTTTAGCAGTGTTTCTCACAATGCATGCTACCCTATGAATCTGGAGCTTTTTGTATTTGATGGTCAAGACCAGACAAGTTACTTGGTCCAGTTATGAGTTGGCTACCATAAAAATGACAGTAGTTAGATCCTTGCCTGAGATGTGTCACTGTGAGAAAAAGGATATTTTTCCTGCTTATTACTTCCTCAGTTTCAAGAAACACAGATATTTGATATTGAGCATGTTAGAAACACTACCACCAGCAACAGCCCTTGTTTTTATTACTTACCTCTCCCTTGATTAAATGAACTCAGCTCGTCTTCATCAACATGCTAAATATGTGAAGGCAAAGATAATTATGTGTGACTGTTATTCTACAGTGATTTGGCAAGGAAATAAAAAATTTTAAGGGTTCAGTAAGAGCATAAAAATAAGGCTGCATCCAAGGAAAGTTAGACTGTGGAATTGTACCTTATCTTTGGGAGGAACATGCCCATCCACAAGATATGTGGAATGTGAAGAAGCATTATGTTTTTGGTGGAGAAGGTGTCAGTGAGACCAAGATCTCATATCTCTTCCCTACTTTTATATCCTTACCCTAAGTTACTTTTCTGTGAGTTCTGTGTTAGAAGAGGTGAAGGAGCTGTGCTTCACAGCCCACATGTGGAAAAAATTTTGGAAATTTTGGAAAAAGATGAAGAACAAATGCTTCATTCTGTGAAAAAGTGTGTAGTAACACAGACTATTAGTAGCTCAATTGATTGACAGGAATAAAATGTGGAAAACTGTTACATAGTTTATTGTTTTGTAAAGTACAAACGCTCAATTTAGTGTACTTTATATGGGTAACTTCACATTTGTGCATTGTCTGGTTGAAAAAAAGAAAAAGGAAACATTCACCTGTGTTCTTTTGTAAGACTGAATATGGATTTCTCCAAGTGTTCTAGTTGCACTTAGTGGCAGGTGGAAATGGAAAAAAGTATTTTGATTTGATGCATAATTCTTAGTAATGTGTAATGTAAGCATAACACATTAGAAATAAAGATTTAGCATTTTAGTTTTTTTATAGGAGAGTGAAGATCTTTTAAGATATCACAATCAAAGAATTAAAATAAAAGATTATTTTTCTGAGTTTTTTCCTGCACTGTGACCAAATGAGGAAATTGATCTTAGAAAAAAAATACATGTTTCTAGAAAGATACTAAGATAAGTGGGATGACATGCTAAAACATTCATTTGCTTTTCTGCATTTTTAAGAAGTAAAAAATACCGTCCTGTGAAAATGTAATGACATCTGTGCCATGAAAGTAGTAGTTTGTCTCTCCTGCACGAGTTTAACATCAGCTGCTGCTTCTGTGTTGCTGATTTTGTGGGTTTAGTGGCTGTGTAAACACCAGGGTGAAGAACACTCTCTTCTTCATTTTGACCTTTTCAAAATCAAATGACAGTCTGAAAAATATGAGCCAGTAAGACTGCTGATGCCTTCCTGGTCAGTTTGCTTGGGTGTCAGGGTATGAAAGGTAGATCCTGGTCGAGAAGAGTGGCACCTCATTCCTGACTGCTGTGGTGCACAAAAATTGCTGACTTTCTTTGCTCATGCTTTTTCATTTAAATTAGAAAAAAAAAATCTTAAAAAAAATAAAGCAGTGAGTTAGTGGACTCATGCCACCCACAGTCAAGGATTTTTTCCTACTTTTTTTGGGTTCTTCTGGCTTTGTTGGATGTTTATTTGAAGAGATGGTGTACCTTACTGTATCCAGGTGAATCTGATCTGTACTAGTGCTGGGTTCCATTCAGGTAATAGGAGTTCTGTACTGAAAATTTAAATGCCTGCATCAACACAAGGACTGTTGTGGAAAAAAGCAGGTTCTATCTTACTCAAACTAGGTGCCAGTCTTGAAACCTCTGGTTTTTGTGTGTCAGATCCACATTTGGAAATAGTGTCAAATAAAAATATAAAGGTGCTTTGGGAAATTACTATTATAAAACACCATTATAGAAACCACCCAGGAAGCTGCACAAACAAAAAGTTCTTATTGAATGCAGGTACATACAGTTGGCACTTAGTAATGCATGGAGTGCTAAAAACAATGTTAAATACTGAATGCATACCAGTTCAGTGAGTGCCACTTGTCTGAATGAGAAACCAGCAGTTTTCAGTCTCTACTCTTTCTCAGCACATCTATCTCTTGTCTCTTCCTTTTTTCCTTGTCTTGCTTCTTGCTCCTACAACTCTGTCCCATCTTTCCCTCCCTCTCCATCCTCTCAAGATTTACATCATGCAGTTTTTGCTGCACACTCTAGTGGCTTCCTGCTTGCATGGAACAAAGAGAAGAGTGGTGCTTTATTGTACCTGTGATGATCTCAGGGAAAAGCCAGGACAACATTTGTGGATAGAAATTGGTATGTTATAGAAGGGGTCAATATAATTAGTTTAATTTACTTCATATACAAGATGACATCCTTGTCCTTTAATATGAGATATCTGCATCTGAAATAGTTCTTCACTTTATAATCGAGGAGGACAAATAGTCATGTCTGATGTGCAGTGCATCTCACCTTAAGGTGAGTGTCTAAACCAGGCTAAATGAATTGCATCTTAGAAGTACAAGTTCTGTCTCATTGACTTTAAAAGCTGCCTGAAGGTGACACCTTCAACATCTGAATTCCATCAATGCTACCCAATATGAGGGAGTCCATAGGCTGAGTCCATAGTCTCCTACTTCCATGTAGGAGATGCTACAGTGCAAAGTCAAACAGTTGTGAGCTTCAAAAACTGTGTTCTGGTTTTTCATGTGCAACTTTAAGGCACCTTCTTTGTTCACAAGCAGTCTGGTTCGAGAGACTCATTTTTGCATAATTTCCGTTATTTAGTATGTTCTGTTATTCATTTTATTGTGGTTAAGACTTTCCAAGTTTCTTTGGGGAACTGGGATTGATCCCTACTTCTGCATTTTCTTGGAATGGCTGGGAAGGGCATGGGAAACAAACCTTTCCCAGACAGCCTGAGAAAGAGAACAGGGGAAGCAGGAGAAAAGGGAGAGGACACTACTACACCTATGGTCTGATTTGCAGAAATTTAGCCAAAATAGTAATGCTTAGGAAAGTTAAATTCTGCTGGAAATATAATCCTGTGATAGGAAAGATGAAGAACTGTTAATACTAGGCAGTTCTTCCTTTAGCAGCTTGCAGTTAAAAAGAGAATAAAAACCACGAGGACCTGTTCTGTCACCAGAGGTTCCTGTGCAAGGGGAAAAAAAACCTTCTTCAGCTTTCAAAACAGACAGAAGTCATCAGTGGTTTGCATGTGTGTAATGAATCTGATAGTGGTGTATCTTTGTATATATGATTTTTGTATTTGTCACACCAGCAAACTTTCTACTGTACATCTTATCTTTGCACGTGTTTGTTCATGCAGCCACATACTGTGAGCTCCCACAATCCGTCATCAAATATTTCATCATTCAGTGCTCCCTTGAGACAAGAAGGGAAAGATAGGCAAAGACTGATCAATAGAAGAGATTGGCCTCCTTTAGTGCTCTCTGAAAAAAAAACCCCATAATATTTATTTAAAGAAAATAAGATAGCATCTTCTGTATTATTCTGGAACTGTACCTGGAAATTATGAAATAAAAATTTTAAAAAATATTAGTTGAATAAAATTTCTTTATGGTACCTGAATCCTTTATTCATTTAGAATTCAGTTATAAAGTCAACCAAACTAAAATTAAAAAATCTCCTGAGCTATGAAAATTTGTAAAACAGACATGTTTGATGAATTCCACAAAGTTTCTCAAGTTTCAGGTAGAGCCCAATGCCAGAAGCAAAACTACTTTATTTGTTGTCCCAAAATAGGTCCTTTTATTCTGTGTATGAGGGGCCAATCCACACACATAGACAAGGTATTTGATTTATTTACATTTCTGTGCAGAAAGGGGTGCTGGATATCAAACCACAAAGCCAGCACTACCAAAACATTTCACTATACATTTTAGCAAACAGAATCCTTAATTCATTGGCTACAAGTTTCATAGTTCTTGTATTAATTAGTGTTCTATCTTGTATTGGTTAATGATTCTCTCTCTTCTCATGCTAATCAGTCCCATGGTGTTTCTCTTCTTTTGGGTTTTTGGGTCAATGATCTGTGAGTCAGTGGTTGGGATCTCCCCCTGCAGAATTACCTTTCACCNTGGGTGTGAGATCACTGAAATCTGCCAGGCCCTAAAGCATAGCAAGGCAATTCTACCAACCAGTAATTTGCCTTTCTAACACCTGAGTATCACTTAGAGCTTGTGGGCTGCTCTCTGTTTCAGACTAAATCTCCTTTCTTGTTGATTAGACTTGAAAGTATGCAAAGATCAAATATCAAAAAAACCTTTCTTAAGAAGGTTTTTATGTATTTAACATCTTCCAGCATTTTGACAAAAGAAAATATAAAAATTTTAGTAAGGATACCTTATTACAGTGCTCCTTGTACAGTTTAATCCTCCATAAGTACTCTAAGAAATACAGGCAGACAGAGGGGCCTCGTGCATCCTTTAACCAGCTTTTAAATAGTTGGTCTTTCTTCTTTGTAAGCTACTTCTTTATTGTCTCCAGAGTATTTGGAAATGTTGCTGGTGCCACACCTGTGGTGCTGCTGTTGAGGCAAGGCTGTAGGTCAAAAATACTGTCCAATTCTATTCAAACTCAGAAGGATCAGTGCCCAAGTTCACAGACTATAAACAGCCAAGCAGAAAATGTTTAAGTTGCATGGCCTGGTAGAAAACATCATTTTCCATTTGTCCCTTCTTTATGACCAGGAGCAGGTGCCACAATGTAGTCTTTCAGGGCTCATGGGGGGGTCGTGTAGATGGCTTGTAATTAATGCTGGGAAAGTGGGAGAGAACCTCTAACATCAGTGGACTGGAGAGAAGAGGCTGCTTTTTAGGAAATGAGGAGGTTTTTTCCTGGCAGAAGGCTGGCAGAATTTCTCATGCTGCAACTTGCACTCATTCTCTTTCAGTCCTTCCCTGGGCACCTTTAAGGACAGATTGGCTCCTGTTAAGCAACTAGTTTCTACTCTTCCAGGTGTTTCTTGTACCTCATATCCCAGCATCTAAGAAGCTTGGTGGTTCTTCTCTGTACTCACATAATTTTGTACACTTTTCACGTACAGGAGATCTTCAGGTAGTCCCCACTGTCAAGGGTGTGCTGCTGATAATGTTTGATGGTAAAATAATATGAAGACTAGGGACTTGCAGAGACTTGGCACTGAGAAGTGCACAGCAATTCCAAGTGTCGCTGTGAACCTGTGGATTTCTGGGGGAGTGCCTATAGTTTCTTACTCTTTGACTTTCAGAAGGTTTTGATTTGGATTCCATAATTTTAATTCCTTGAAAACCACCAGTGGGATTTCATGGTGGGCATTCCACAACAGCCAGGGAGGTGCTGTGTGATTAGCAGTACTGACACATTTTCCTACCCTTGGTTGGGAATCCTGTGCCACTTATTATTTAGTAAGTAACCAGTAATTCTTGTGACAGAATATATATTTAAGATTTTTGGTACAGTATAGACACATTTGGCATAAAATAAAACCATATGATTAAGATTCTATGACATGATAGTGCCATCTCCATCTTCAAGGGCAGTGTTTTGATGATTCACCCATGGTTATAATGTTTTACAGATGAAGTACAAAATTCATTCTCTGAATGGCATAGGGGGGAGAACTGTAGATACATGCTGGAGCTTCCCTGTTGTCCCCTGCTGAAGCATCTTTATAACCTCCCTTAGCTATGTGCAAAAGCTGAAGGTGTAGGGGAGAAAATAGGGGTGGATATGATAAGATATTGATCTTACATCCTTTCTATTGGAAATGAAAAGGTTATGTTCTTTGACTTTGAAGATTTGTGCACTTGGTGACGAGGAAAAAATTGTTGAGTCTGGCAGGCTGCATTTAGGTCACCTTGAAGCCTTCTTTTTTCCAGGCTAAACAATCCAAATTCTCTCAGCCTTTTCTCAGAGGAGTGGTTCTCCATCTCCCTCATCAACTTGCTGTCTCTTCTCTGGACTTGCTCCAACAGGTCCATGTCACTCCTGTGCTGGGGACTCCAGAGCTGGATGCAGCACTGCAGGTGGGGTCTCACCTCCCTGGGTTAGAAGTTGTCTAGAAGCAAGGTAGCTTCTGTTTGGAAGCAACATAGCTGGGTTTGTCTGCCATTAACAAAAACAGCTTCATGCACTCATGTTCTGTAGAGAGGCAGATTGGTTGGTTGGGCTGATGGATTGGTTTTTGCAGCACTGGGAATAAGCTCCCATAGTCAGCCTGGAAGGACAAATGTGCAGACACAGCACCCAACTAACACAGTGACATGGCTTGTAAACTACAGCTGCTTTTTGCCTGGCTGATTTGGACTTGGACACATTAAACACAGATGTCTGCCTCACCCCACCTTGCAGATGTATTCTGAGTTAAATGTGTGAGATTCTTCTGATTTGTGGTTGGATTCCTTAACTTATTCAGTGGGAGGTACCCTTGTCTGTTTTCAGTTTAGGCAGTGAGAAATCTTTTTCTCACACCTTTTGTCTGTGTTGTTAGTTTACTGAGTAATCTCTCCCAGGCTGTGGTGGCTTGGGTTGTGTGTTTATCAAATGTCTAGAATAATGGAGTCTGATTTTGACTATGCAAATAGTAAATAACAGCACAAAAGTCCGAAAAAAAAGTTGGCATCTTTCAAAAGCTCTGAATGAGTACATATCATTTGCAATTTCAGAGCAGAACTTATCAGGCTTTTTAGTCCTTGTGTAATTTAATGGGTGTGTATGAGATGAAGAATTAAAAAAGAGGCTGAGAGGCCTATGAACATTCCACAGGGGAGTATTTTAAATACAGTATAAGTGACAGTCCTGCAGGTAATGAGTGTACTCACGTGAAATGGACTCCCTGGTTCCTGATGAACAGCTCAATGCCCACTCCTGTCACGTTTCCTGTCAGAAACCGAGTGTAGCCAGGGCTCTTCTGCATTTGGGTTGAAACCTCCTGATGTTTTCAGGAAAATGCTTGTATTTAAAGTTCTAACAAACCTGAATTATGGAGGTTTCTGTGCTCTCTGATGGAAGAGTAGAAATCCCAGGGCAGCCAGAGCTGTACTATTACTCATGAGTCTGTCTCATTGTTAGCACTATCTTAGGCCACGTATCTGTGGCTTGGAGCAACTGGTAATTGAACTAACCAGTTCTTCAATAAGATCTAGATGATATCTTCTTCTCTTGGGACCAGCAGAAAACTTTACTGTATAGCCTTTGAGTTAAGGTCAAGCTAGTCATTTTAACACAGGGTTTTCAGTGTTCCCTATGAAATAAATCTATGGGTAGGTTAGATTCTGTGGGAGAGACCTCACATTTTCACTATAATTCAATATGAAAGGACAAAAATTTGTGGAGTTACAGCAGTACTGTTCACTGGTTCATTATAGTTAATAAATCAAACAAAAATATTAAAATTAACATAAAAATTGAGGCCTAAATGCAGCTTTTTCTATTAAGATAACGAGCTTCTCATCTTGACTTTCAAGAAATATTTGTTAGCACAAGCATACTATCTTTGCATCAAAGGATAGTTTTGAATATGCTTTGATTTTTATAAACTGAAGTCCAAAACAAAAAGGAGTCTTATCCCCAAAAACTTCTACATGTGTGCCAGGGTGCTAGGAATATCTTACAAAGAAATAAAAAATTAGAAGATCAGCATATACTTCATAATGTAAGTTTTTGTCAGAAGTAAATCTAGTCAGATGATAAACTAGCCTGTAGGTACTAACCATAGTGTGATAGTGAGACTTTAATACAAAAACACGATCAAAAAGCAACCTCGAGTATAAACATTGTGAAACAGTGTTGCACTTTAGTCCTGAGTATTTTTATGAATCCTCTGCATCCTAAACAAACCTAGATTTAATGGGCTTATATCTCTTTTCTCCCCACTGCAGAGTACAGTGCTCAGAAGCTGTGTGTGAGCCTGGCAGGAGCTGCTGGCACCAGAAGAATGTCCCACTAGCTGCCAAACCAGTGGGGCAGCATTGGAGGCAGTAATAATAGTTCAGGGCTCACCCGGAGGTATTCGAGGGAGGATTGCATCTTACAGGGATGCTTGCTTTGGCTGCCGGGGAGGAACTGAACAGGAAGTGTCCAACAAAATCTTGGCAACTTTAAATTCTCAATTTCTGTGTCTACCTGTGCTCTAGCAAGTTCAAATATTGAGCAGAGTATTTTTGATGACGTTGTAGTGTTGCCCGATGTAATCAAGATTTTTGTGATGAGTATTTATGTTTAAATATTCTGTCAAGTTTCTTCTAAAAGTACAAAATATGGTGAGGCCATGGGAGTTGTTTAATTACTGTTAGGTATTTGAATCACTTCTCACTGTTGGATGCCTGTTTATCTGATTTGTCTTCAAAGATTTATTTGTCAGTTGTTTTCCTTGGAATTGTTTTAATTTTTTTTTTTTAAATGATTTTGCTAAATATAATCAGGGTGATTTCTTAATATCACTGCTGTTGTGATTACCTTGCCATATGGTACGGTTTAGTTTTGCTTGGCTTTGCTTGGTTTTAAAAGGAAAAAAAAAGGTCTGTATACCTGTTTGGACATGTCTAATCTCTTCTAAGTTAGATCTGAGTTACTCGACAACCTTTGACATATTTCCTTGTGTAATTCTTCTAAACAGTGCTTTCCCCCTCCCTGCTTGTTTTCTGTAGTAGTGCTCCTCCTGCACCCATCTTAAAGCAAGTCCTTTATGCTCTAAAGCCTCCACATGTTGATAATTGGTTAAGGTTTGTCAAAGTCCAGGAGTCTTCTGTTCCCACTCTTCTTTATTATGTTCCATGGAGCTTTTTCTCACCCAGTATTGGACTGGATAGGCTTTTCCAGCTGAAGTGGAACTCTCCCGTGGTTACCGTGGGACAGCTGCCAAAGCAATGTGCTATTATGTATTCATTTCTTCCCACAGTGAGATGTGTCGGTTCTAACTCCCTTTCACATGAGGTAGGAGTTAACAAGAGTTTACCATTCATTTCCTGGCCAAGACTTTGCAACCAAGATAGAAGGATTTCTCCCTCATCAGTAATACTACTTATTTTTTTTCCAGCATGCAATTCCCTCTTTTTTTTTTTTTTTTTTTCTAGACATAATATTCCCCAGACTACCTACCATCTAATCTGTTTCTCTCATAATTCTGAAATATATTTTTATTTACTTCCAGAGGACTCACTTATATACAGGCTGTATTGCAGCATAGGTGTGTAGAGTAGATTGGATATAAATTTTAAAAATCTAAATTAATTTTATATACAAGACATAATAATTGTTTTCATTCTAACATGTGCATTTTGATTTACTGAGGTTTTTTACTAGCAGGATGTCCATTACATGTGCAGATGATTATAAATTAATTTTGCTGCTGCTGACAAATTAAGTGGTCATGTCATCTAATGAAGCAAGTGCGAGCAGCCAGGTGTTGGCAGCAGCAGGCCATGATGTGTGGGAGATACACGTGCTTCCTTTTATTTACTTTCAAAAGAAATCAGGGTGCTTCTCCAAGGGTAGATTTTGTTAGTTGGTGCTTTTCTTTTCTTTTTTTCTTTTTTCTTCTCAGTGTGTGTAATATTCCATCTAGTGTTTGAGTAATTTTTACTTGTGAAAAGACTTCTGAACCCCTCTTTCAAGTAGCCTCTTACTCAGTTTGTGGGAAGAACACATGCAGCTGCCTTTACCTCTCCAATCACATTAATAGTGTCAGGGGAAACAGCTGTGAAATAAAGGCTATTGAGAGTTAAGGTCATGAAAATAAACACTGTCTAACTGGATACTGAAATGTGGACAGACTTACTTGATTTAGCATTTTTTATGTTTTCCTTGGGTTGCTCTCACTTGCCTCTCTTTTCCTTGTAATTTTAGCCTGTGAATACAAAAACTTGGAGAGTCTTTTGAGTATGCCATTTTTTGAACTTCAGTGTCAGGTTTTTACAGGAGATGTTAGAACTTGGTCAAAAACAGAGAAATTACTACTATAACAGTTCATCAGAACAAGGGTTTGGCAGAACCTTTCTCTGTACATGTATTTTAAATAGTCTGTTTTGCTTTTGAGCAGTGGTCCTCATTTCAGGTTCAGAGATGTGTGTGTGTGGTTACTGTGCTCAGTCATAAGGACTTTCTAATCCAGCAATATCCACAAGGATCCACAGATTTGCTGCTGCCACTTGTGTTTCCTATCAGAGGAACAAAGGGCCAGACTTCTTCCCATGTTTCAAACGCTGCTCAGCCTGAGTTTCTTGTTCTTGTGGAGCTTTTAACTTCAGTTTCCAATACTTTTAATAAGGTGGGGTTCACTGGTTTAGGTCCTTTGTCACCAAGTTCACAAAGCTGAAGAAGGACACATGAACAAACAAGGCAGTGATTGGAGGCATCTGGAGGAGCAGTGAGCACCTCCCAAAACTGGGAACGGGAATATTTTCCACTGGTGCTCATGCAGCTTTGGATGTTGGTGACCTGCTTCCAAAGTGCCTGGGTGAGGAACAGGTGTTGTGGCACTGCCAGTGCCTTTTGCATCTCTCCCAAGGTCAAGTCACAATCAAGGGACAATAAGGAAACAATTTGGGCACTACCCTCCCTGTGGTATCTTATTGTGTAATCCTTATTATCACCGTGGTGTCCAGTGCCATTGCTGGCACAAGCCAGGATGCCAGCTTATGTTTGGCAGAGAAGTCAGGGTATGTGAGCAGTAGGCAAAGCTGACTAATGCTCCAGCCCTTGAAATGGTGTTGCTGATGCCATTCAGTTCCTGTCATGACCCTGCTGCCTTTGGCCCCAAAGTTACCTCTGTGCAGAGAAGGGTGTTGCCTTTGTTTATGACTCCTCACCAAATGAAGGAATTTAGGAGGATGTGATTGGTGTAAATATTCTCAGTCTTTGGCAATTAAAGTGCATCCTAGAAAGACAAGATGGTTTTTGAGATGGTCTAGAGATGCAAGGCATTTGTGGGGGGACAGGGTGGCCCAATTAGAGACTCTTCAGCCCCACATCTACCCAGGAGGAGTCCCCATGGCAAGAAAATGTTTGGAAGACAGTAATTGAGTTCACAGGTGTTGGAGATCCTGTTTCCAGCTCATCCTCCACGATGAAATGATTGCAGATGAGCACTCCACAGAAGATTTCAGAATTAAGGTCTAAGATGTGATGAACTGGCACCATGCCACCACATCAAACAGCCTGTCAGCGTTGTTGGTAGTCCAGCAGACAGCCTTGGGAGCAGGCTCTGTGCCTGTAAACAAGTGTCCTCTAGGTGATGGATTTGCTGAACTGACCTAGGCTGCTGGGGAAGTAGCACCTCCAGAATAGTCAGAAACTGTATTTATCTTATTTGAGAGATCCAAAGGATAGTTTTTCAGTTCCACATTCATGAAATACTGCATGTTTTCTGAGGGCATCCAAATTTGATGGTGTATTCAGCTAAACACTCCTTGATGTCTTCCTTTCCCTTCCCACTTCCGAGTTAACTGACTATTCCTTTGTTATTATTCATGTGTGTGCCTGTGAACAACCACAAATAGAAGAATGGAATTTTTTTAATGTGTCACTTAGCTTTCCTGAAGATATGTAGTGCGTAGGCACCTTCTGCAACCACTTGCTCTACACATATGGCAGACTGGGATCACATGCTCATGAGAAAACTGAAATTTTGGGTGCTTTTTCTCCTTTATGACATCAATGCAAAGAGCATTAAGCTACATACGAAGAATATTAAATGCATAGGTACTGCTACAAAAAGCTCATCAAGTATGTATGCTTCTACTGGAGTGTATTTATGGTCAGTACTGATTTAATTCTGGTATCTTCTCTTTTTTTCTGTTTAGAACAGTTACACAGGATTGAATGAAAATATTTTTGCTTTAAATGAAAGAAAAATTCCAACATGATGGGATAGTAAAGTAAAACCAGAGCAGTGTGCATTTTTGTGTGATAACAGAAAAATCATGAATTTCACAAATAGGCCTTGGAGCATATGTAGTCTCCTGAGGACATCTTATTGTGGAGGAATCCCAATCCCAGCCCCATGGGAGGGATTTTACTTGGTGATGGGTTGACCTTGGCCAGCAATGAAACACTCACCCACTTTGCTCATTCCTCCCCTTCAGTGGCATGGGGAAGAGAATTGGAAGAGCAAAAGTAAGAAAAAACTCATGGATCAACATGAGGATATCTTAATAAGCAAAGGAGAAGAAAACCAATCCAAATCGATGCACAGTCCCTCAACAATTCCACCAGCAGACCAGTGCCCAGCCAATATCTGAGCAGCAGCTACTTTGGAAAAACATCACAAAAACAGAGTTTGTATTGCTGAACATGATGTTACATGCTGTGGAATATCCATCCCTTTGATCACTTTGGGTCAGCTGTTCCCTCCCAGCCCACTTGCTGGGGAGAATGTAGGAGAAATTGATAAACCCTTGGTGGTTCAACAGTAGCTGAAACTTTGATGTGGTGGTGGTTTTTTTGGTTTTTTTTTTTTTGGTTGGTGTTTTTTTGTTTTGTTTTTGTTTTTGTTTTTTTTTTTCTTGTTTTGTTTTGTTTGTTTTCATCTAAAATAGAGCACCATATGAGATGCTATGAAGAAGATTAACTCCATTCCAGCCAGACCCAGTGCACACCCTTAGGTGCTTATTCATAGTTAATGATTTGTTATTCACTGAAATATTTATTGTATCACTTTGTATTTGGAAAAATTGGTGGAAGGACCTTGATAGTTAAACATGTGGTGAGTTTTATTCATGTAGATAATCTGGAAGACAGAGGAGAAAAGAACCAGCTGTGACTTGGAAGATTAGAAAAGCCACTATGAAATAATCCAGGTTGCCAAAAAAATGAATATTTTCTTATATAAAGCTGATGAACAGTACTGTTTTATACATCTTTAAAAACTACACAGGATCTTAAATGTAGGAATTGTAAAATTAATAAAGGAAGTTTAAAGCTGATTTTTCAAAAAGGAATTAAAAAATGACATTGTATTTTGAAAGCTCTTGAAATTACTGCCTGGGGTACACATGAGGTCAGAGCAGCAGCTTAGTTTTAGAAAAGTCCTTGATGAATTTTACAAATTAAAACATTTGTAGTTAGTAAGCTTAGAGCAAGGAAAAAGAAATCCTAGACTTCAGAGCTTAATAATATTGCCTAGGAAAGAGAGGAAAGGCTGTTTTTGCCCAATATGCTTTATCACATAATTAGAGAAAAATTTACCCTACTTTGTTTATAAAATAAACTAAATAGACTCTTTTTAATGCTTTAATGAAATACAGATTTGCACATCTAACATTATTTCACTGTCTAACTTTTTGTTGTGTAAGTTTTCTTTCTTCCTTGTGGGCTTTATTTTTGAATACTTGTTGTTGAACTTCCCTGTTTCTGTTTCTTAATCCATGTAAGCATGAATTTGGACACAAATCCATGTCCAAGCAAATATCTGATCATATCTTACTGCAGTGTGACATTCCCTGCTGCCCTGTGTCACTTAGGAGGTAGAGAAGTGTTATCACTGATAGATCTGCATTACTTAGGTAGTAGAGAAATGTTATCACTGATAGATCTGCTACCCTGGAGGTTACTAGAAATGTCACTATTGTCCCATGATCTTGATTTGAAAGACCATAGAGGTACAGATGTTGTGTCCATCTTGGATGACTCCCAGGAGCTTGCTGATGTCCTCTCTCAGTGGCTTTGGTGTTCACACCAGCTGTTGTGTGGTGTTGGGGCCTCCTGCCACAAGTTTTCCCTGGCAGGTGCTGGGTCTTGGTGGTGATAAATCTGATGAAGCAGCTGCTGGGCTGAAACTGTTAGGATAATTGCAGATGTTTCAGTGTAATTGTGTCTCCTCCCTTCCTTCTTACTGGACATACCCAGTTTTGGGTACAGCACTTACCAGAGGGAGAATCAAAAGATTCTCAGCATAATTGCAGTTCAAATAGTACTAGATTTTACCTCTTACTTTTTTTTTTTTTTTAGCTTTACTGCAGTGTACCTGTTGATTACATTGTATTACTTAATATTTGAGTTTGAGTTTTTACGTGGCACCTATATAGAACAAGTGCGACAGAAAACAACAAATTGCAAAAGCTTGAATCACTGCAGACAATTTTTAAATGTTTATACAAATTAATTTTTCCTGAAACTTCTTTCCATTTCCTCCAAGTAGGAGAAATACGTGATTAAAGAAATGGCTTGAGGAGTCCTTCTTCTGTAATTGTTAATTGTTGAAGAAGTCCTCACATTCCTTCATCTCTCATACTTCCAGAAGTGTTTTACTTCTTCTACTCTGATTTCTTTATGTCTCATATGCTGGAACAGTCTCATTATTTATATCTGCTGAAGAATGTGTTTATTTTGGTTAGTTTTGCACCCTTCCTTTTATGCTGCTCTACTGTCCTTTAATCTAGCCCAAATTACAATTTAATAATAAAGGTGAGTGTTGAGGAGGACAGACAGTTCTAGTTCAAAAAGTTAGCTGTAAAACAAAACCCTTCAGTCCCCTTGCATCTTCTGGTGTTGCAGTCCACATAATTCTAGATTTTTCTATGTTCAGTCTGCCCAGACTTTCAAGGGCAACTCTGCTTTTGTGTCCCTGCGTACAGAGTGCAGTGCAGAACTGCTGCTGCATGTGGCTGACAAAGCCAAGGGGGAACTGAGGCTTTTCTTTAATGAAAACTGTGTGCCTCTTTACTAGGGATGAGAAGAGCCTTTTAACAGAAGTAGTTTACTAACTGCCTGACAAAGTTTCTATAGCAAAACTGACTTTTGAGACAACTCTTTGAGTATTTGCCTAGTAGAGCACTAAAAAAGAATGACTAAGGACATAGAATCAAGCAAAATAAAAGCAGAATATAACATAAGCAGTTTGGTTTGCCCCTTCTTGTATTTATCTTCTAGAGGATTTCCATCTTTTCTTCTCCACCACAACTGCTTTTATTAGTTTGTTTTGTGCCATCTAACAGAGGGAGGCATTTGGCTATACCAGCTATACCTTAGCTGGAAATTTTGCAGTTAGGAGGCTGACATTTCATTTTAACCTGTTTTGTGAGTTATGATCAATACTGGGAGGATAAAAATGGATTTGGGGTAATGCTTATGTTAAACAGACTTATGTGGTAAGAAAATAAACTTTCAATGAATGAGCTGGCTTCACACCCATCATGAGATGGGTGTGTAAAATAAAGGTTGTTAATTCTAGATTTTTGTGCTGAAATTCGTAAAGCTTGAGTCGTGTTTATTGCTTCCATTTTCACTACTCTTCTGACACATCCTTAAGGAAGAGAAGTATTGGCAATAGTTGTGTAAGTTATTTTGAGCAACTGAATTTACCTCATTGCCTGAGAAGGATATGGGGTCTTGCTTCCAGGTACAGCCATTGTTGTTCTGAAGTTCCTAAAAATGTTATTGCGTGTTTTAATTAGTGAGAGCTTAGTTACTAAAATTATGTTGAACTAGCTCTCATTAGGGAAACCAAGACTTCAGTGTCCTCTTGTTTCTGTAGCTCCTGGTTTTTTTTCCTTTTTTAATTAATGGAAAATTTTTAATTTTAATTAATGGAAACATTAATAGAAAATGGTGAGTTTAATTTTCTTTTTTTATGTTAAAGATTTGTAATTAACAAACTTACAGACCAGGCTACAGTGCTGCCTTCTGATGGAAACAGATCAGGTTTTTCAGTAAATCCATTTGTTTTGAGGTTTTTCAGTAAATCCATTTCTTTACGATGCTTCTGCAAAAGCATGCCATTTTATTTTTACATCTATAATTTACTATTTTATAACATTTGAACTAATGAAATTACCTATCTTATAAATAAATGTCAAATATTTAGGAATTATTTGTCATCCTTAGTTACCTCTTCCTGATCCTTGACTTCTTTGAAGTTGGTATTACTGCATTTGAAGACAGAAAAATGTACAGTTCTGCATTATGGTTAATGGATATCCCTTGGCAGAGAATTCGGGGTCTGTGTCTTTGCCAGAAGAAACTTTGCAGTCCAAAAGGTCTGCTGCCAGGTTGGCTGCATCTTCAAGTGTGCACTTACTGCTCACAGCAGCCTAGAGGAGGCTTTTTGAATGCTTGAAGGTCTGGGTTTGGAGACTGGGTCCAAATATTTTGAAATTGTCCCTTGTTTCACTGTGCATGTAATACAATGAAAACAGGAGGGCTTTCTTTCTTTTCCCTTGCATAACTGATTCTAGTCAGAGAGTGTTGATTACCTCAGTTGTTTACTTATGCTCCCTTTTGGAGATTACTTAGAGTTTTGGAAAAGAATCTGTGGCTTCTTTAGCTGTGGGAATATTGCTAAGAAAGGAGGGGTTTACATTATACTTTGAAAAATCACCAAGACAAAATACTTTGCTGTCTCAAACTGAGTATCAAAAATGTTTTTCCCCCAGATCCTGAGGCTTTATCTGTGTGAGGTTCTGATTTCTTGTCCCTTGTGAATGAGTTGCCCCATCTGGGTCACAATGATGAGATAAATGCCTTGTTAAACTGGTTCTAACCCTCAGAGGGTTGAAAGTAGGCAAATGCAGAAATTAAAATAGAAGGTTTTAGCAGGTAACTACAGAGTTGCAGGCAGATGACTCTGTAGTCAGCTATTGTAAATAGGACATCCTAAATGACTTAAGTCAGTCTTTGAACTGGCTCCAGAACGACTTGCATTTCATGTGTAAAGTCCAAGGCTCATAATACATTTGTACCACATGATGCTTTAGGATAAAGTTTACTGTGTGAACTGTTTTAAAATTAAAATGCGATTGAAATGGTAGTAGAATTATTTTTTGTGATTAGAGATGTTTACTTAATTACTCTTTGTACTCAACTGTCAATTAGATGTCTTGTGTAAGACCCAGAGCCAAAGTGAGCTACTCAACCTACTGAGACACTGGGATGGTACAAACACCTTTGGCTCCAAAAGAGCACCAGAAAACTTTGTGTGGAGCTTTTGGGTTTCTGTTTGTTTTTAAATGGTCACGTGGACATTTTAAAACTTGAGGCTTCCAGCAGCTTGCACCCTGAGAGCCCGTAAAGCATCAGAATCCCTTCGATGGCACTCACACACACTGGAACAATGGGGTTTGTCACTGAGTGCTGTACTGAAACAATTCATTTCTTGATGACAAAGAGCTGAAGCATGACATTTACTGCAATGAAAATTCCTTCCTTCAGCGAGCACCACGGAGGCTACTCCTGCTCAGTACAGACCAGGTCAGGTACACATAAGGGTATGTGATGCTGTAGCTGCAGGCTATTGAGAGCGAGTTCACTCTCTCAAGTTTTTACTCTTAAATCATCTTCAAACACTATCATAGTAATCTTATAGTTTTATAGATGGCATCTTTAATCAAAGATAAGGGAGGTGATATAAAAATTTGCTTGTCATATGGAAAGGGAGCTTTCATTAATTATAGACTTGACCCAAACAGAAGAGTAGGTGTGGCTGAAAGTTAATGCTTGTGGTGGACAAATCAAACTTGTTTTCACGCAGAAGTGCATGTGCATTGAGATTATCCACCTCTGCTCTGGGTGTTTGTTAAGTCTAAGAGGCAAGATAAACTTTTTTCTTTTATAGAGGTGTGGCCACAGATCAGTGCCAGAGATAGACATAGTTTGTTGTAACCAGCTTCCTCAAAGTTAAGACCTTAGTTTTTTCTGAGGATTTTTCTTTCCATGTAATGATTCTATTATAGGAGCACATTGTTTTTACTCATCACAAAGTCTGTGCCTGGTTTACTGTGTTCAGAACTGCTTGGCAGGCTCCAGCTCAGACATTTAATATAATTAACATGAAGGTGTTTCCTGCTCGGGAGGTATTTAAGCATTCTAGGATGATCAAGCATTGAGGCTGGAAGATGAGCTGTTCAAAACCAATAGTTGAAGGCCTTGTAGATTAGTAATCCAGAAGAGAGCTGTTAATGAACACAGTGGAAGCAACATTAAGTAAGTGTACTGAATTGTAACAAAATGTTCATCATTTTAAATAACAAAGCCTTACACAAAATTAACTGGGCTGTCAGTGTCCTAGTTAAAAAATATTCTCCCTAGTTTGTCTGCACCTCCTTTCCCAGGAGCCTCCCATTTTCATTTTTCATTTCCCCCTCTCTTCTCTTCTTTGCATCCTTTCTTTTTTCTTCTCACTGCCTGCAAGATCACTTTTGGTAGCTGTGGAAAAGAGAAGGGGGTGAAACAGGAGAGTGGTAAATGGATTTGACAAGAGGCAAAAATACTGTCAGGAGACAACTCATTCCTCAAAAGGTGAAGCAAAACAAACTCTGAAGGTGAAACCCGTGGTCTTCTGGCTCTGTAAAGATGCAGAGATGCAGGTAGGCTGCCTTCAGTGAGCTTGTATCCAGAAGGAATCCTGAATTCTGCTGCTGTTTACTCGGTAAGCTAGTCCTTCTGAAGAAGCCAATATGACTTCAAAGAAGCACTTCCTAGTGTAAATCCATGTTATGATGTCTGTCTGAGCTGGCAGAAAGCCTGAACTCTGTGGAGGTATGTAGAAAACCCATCCACATCCGTTGTCTTTATTTTGATGTGTAACTTTTGACAATTTAAATAACTGTATTAATGGCATTTAAAGGAATGTGAGAATGAAGAGCTCCGATGATAATCCGTAGGGCTGTGGAATGTGAAATGGTTGGTGCTGTGCTAGAATTTGTGACAAAAATCACTTTCTATGATGCATCTGTGACTGCAATTTATATAAGTTTTTGAGTCGCCTTTTCCTCTTCTCTATTGCTATCTTGTTGAGAGATCTAATACTTTTCAAGACTTCCCTGAACTTCTTCTGCTGTACACGTGACTAGAGAAGCCATATGAAGTATGAGAATAGATGTTTACAAGTTGTATCTAAAAAGATGTCTGTGTTAAAGCATTTTAAAATTGTTTTCATAAATGTAACTGTACATACACATAAAAGATGAAGGTTGTTTGCTCCAAGACATGAGAGTCATGGACCTGGCCCATTAAACACTCTCATAAACTGTGATTCAGTATTGTCATCTCTTAAGAAATGATGCTTCACTCAGATACTCCATATTGAAATATACATGGCATTTAAATGAAAGTAATTAATCTAGGATTTATATTGAAATATCTGCAGATGTGTGTTTTCAGGCAAATGAGAAAATCCATAGGGATAACTTTTGCAATAAAGTTATAATTACTTAAAGCCTGAAATAATAAAGTTCTTTATTAAGTCTGGAAGCAACAAAACATCTCATATTACACAAAAGCTGACTTATCTAAGTATAATTCTATGTTTTCCTGCCACTTCTTACTGAATTTGTCATTTCAATTTAGTTTTCCATTCCTGACATGAAAAAGAAGTTGTTTAATCATTTTAGTAAATTGTTCTTCCTTTCTTCTTAAAGCTCAGTAAAGTTTTAATGGCCGGGTTTCAAACCTGAATTTACAAAGCTAAGTCTGCATTCTTAATTGGTGCCTTTCTAGTGCCACTTAAAAAAAAAAAAAAAATTGCTTTTTTCTGCAGCATGTTTGTAACTGTAGGTTACCTAGGTATTTAGACTGTTGATATTCAGAAGTGACATAATAAATCTATATTAATGCAATTTGTAATCAGAAATCTCCAGTGAATGTCAGCTGCTGTGTTATTCTGTGAGCAAAAGGTGGCTCAGTGCCTTGTTGCCAAAAGTCTGAGTTTCAATTGGGCTCAGCATAATTGATGCAAATGTGGAATGGCTGGTACCACACTAGATGCTTGTCTTTGTTCTAGACAGTGGGCTAATTTAGCTCATGAAATCAACTCATTTTAGGTGAGTTCCTTTGCTGAAATTGCAGGGTGTGGTTTATGAAGATTTTGATGCATAGATAAATGGATGAGTTTATGCAGCACCAGCCAAACCTCACAAGTCCTGGTTGCATCTCATTCATTTGGCCCTTTCTTCACCCTCGGGCTCTGCTGCCAGGGGCTCACCCTCATCCTGGGCTCAGGGACCTGCACAGGGTCTCCTCACTGGCCCAATGGGAGCAGGAGAGGCTGGGCCAGGGGAGAGCATTAGACAGCTGAAAGGCCATGGAATCTTCTGGGATCTCGTGCTGGACGGGATGCTCCAGTGAGCTCCTGTGAGCTGCAGTCCCCAGCCACAGCCTGGAGCTGTGGTCATTCATTTCCGTGTGACAAGCAGTGTCCCCAACACAAGACCTAGCACTCAGGGGTGTGCAACAGTGCACCCCTCCCTCCCTGCTGCCTCTGAACCCATCTTGCATGGCCTTTCCTGCCTTTGGACAGTGGGAACTCGAGAGGCTTATTCTGGTGTATGCAATCCCTTCTTGTGGGCAGAAACATTCTTCCCAAGAATTAAAGACTTTCCTACTTGTTGCTGGAATTGCACTGTATTTAGAATTGTCCAGATGAATTGGACTTATTCTAAGTTCCACTTTGTTTCCACTGAAGTGGAACTTTAGTCCAAGGCAGATGACTACATGCTCACAACAAACTTTAAAGAGCACAAACTTTGCTGATTTTTTTTCAACTATCACTTTGAACCATAATGCTTAAACTCACATAAAAGAGCAGGTGGGAAATGCTGCGAGACTGTATGTTCAAAAGCATTTTCATGTCCCTGGATTTGTAAACACCCTTCTGTATCTCCCACTGTAGCTACAGAAAGTAGGAAAATAATGCAGTAACGTGATGTTTCTGTTCCTCAAGTCATGGTGAGTCAATATGAACAAAGGAAGACAAGCATCATGTGTTTAAAGAAATGAGTGATGCTGGCTTTTTGTCTCCTCAGTCAAACTGCTTCATCTGGTTCTTAGAGCTCCTTACTATATAAAATGAGATATTACCTGTGTTAGGTAACTCAATGTGATGATTATTGTTTATATGCTTTAAAGCTAGGCCAGAGTATAAATATCAAGATGAGCTTTTCACTCATTGAGATAGTCCAGTGCAGCATAGTTACAATTGACCTAGGGGCAGGGATATTATTAGTTCATTGCCCACCAAAACTGGAATTTAACTTTGCTTGGGCTTCCTGGATGCTACTGTAATATTAGACATGACTTGTTTTATGTTACTACAAAGCAACAAAGTTCATTATATATTTGCTCTGGCACAACTGTCAAAACAATTTCATAGGCTATCAAAAATTGCCCATACTTAGACATATTCAAGGAATCAGGTTTCCCCTGACAGGTTTCTCTGTACAGATTCATTATTCCCAAAAGTTAGAAGCTGAAAAATTTCAGGAATATTTTACAAAGCAAATTTTTAGTAACCAACTTTAGCTGTGTCCCAAACATGGCTGTGTACACGAAGCTGATGTAATGTCAACACTTGGCTGTGGGAGGAATGGAGTGATTATTGAAGGCATCATGGGTTTGTTGGGGCACACCTGGCATCTATGTAAAGGTGCCACCCAGTGGCTGGATGATAATAATGAGCTTTTCTAATGAATTAAAAAAAATGCCAAAAAAAAGGGGAAAAGACTGCTTAAAGGAGTACATCTTACATTAATATTATACTAAGTTTTGAGGTTTTTTTAAACATGGCTATCAGCATGGGGAGTTCAGTTTCACAAAAAATAGTAACTGACAAAATTTTTAATGGACTTCAAATTCCAGAATAAAAAAAGAGCTTCAGTAATTTGAATAGTCTCCAAGTGATGAAATGACAAAATGTATTCCTCCTTTGAAATGAGGTTTTAGAAAGTGGATCGGTATATGTTCCAGTTATTTTGTACCAAGTCAAATTTTTGTTTGTTGTTACATTGTGATTTTTCCTATGCAAAAGAGGGCTAGAAATACAACTAGAGAGAAGTGATTGTTTGTGGCAGGCATTAACTGAAGTTTATGATGCATCTCCTCATAGGAACGTTAACAGAGAATGATAATAACTTGGTTTGTAGATATAAAAAGGGGAAAAGTGAGTTGCTGTGAAGATACTTAAGACAGCAAGATACCAAATTAAATCTATTACAGTTAATTCTACAGTTGAGAACATCAGGAGGCAAAATAGTGAAAGGGTTATGAGCATCTGGCATGAGCCTGGTATAGATCAAGCTATATGCTACTATTCATGAATATTTTAACGAGTTATATAATGGCAGGGTTTCTTGGCAGCTAACCTCATTATTCACTAAATTTCCAGATTATCTAGCAGATAACCTTATAATTCGACTTTCTTATTGGATTTTATAATCCATCTTTCTGAAGTGTCTTTACTGGGTTTTTTTCCTAGTTAATAGACGTGCTAAAGAAGTTAAACATAATTAATAATTGCAGTAATTTCTATGACAGAGGGGCTTTTTGATTTTGTAAAATGGAAGATCACTTGGAATAAGAAACCAGAAGCTGCTTGGATTCACTCTATTAAAATTTGGCTACAGAGCAGCACTGTGTGTCTGTGTTAGCACTCAGAAAAACATGTTTCGAAGGCCTAATGACTGTAACATTTCCAGCTGCATGCTGTTTGAAGTGCAGGAAAGCCAGAAGCTTGGAGCCATTTCATCTCATGATGAAGTTGCTCAGAGCTTCAACAAACTGCCAAATGCAAACAAATACACTTAATAACCTGAAATTAATATATTGTACTGGGAAGGCGGTAGAAAGAAACAACAAATACATGTAAGAATGGAAGTGGATAACAAGTATGACAAGTTTGTGGTATGAGAGTGGCTCAGAAAAGCTCTGTGCAGTCTTTGTGTGAGCAAATGTATCGTGGAACAAAGCAACGAGGCAGCAGACCTGCTCCTCGTGGTTTTTTGGGTGAGTCGAGCAGGGACAATGCGTGCAGCTCTGGACACATCTTTGCTGGAGAGGTCTTGTCAGTAGGCAACAGAGAGGAGAACATGGGAATTCCTTTACAGAATGGAAGATGATGCTAACTAATGGTTGTGAGTGAGAGATACAGCTGAAGCCTGCAAGTATTTAAACGGTATGAATTTGCCGAACAAAGGAAGGAATTATTTAGGCTGAATTAGTAAGGCAGAGTGGAGTGACTATAACAAAGGGTACTTTTAGGTGAGGTGTTAACCCTGTTATTAAGATGTGTGAGAAAACACCTTGAAGTAAGCCAGTAGGAATACTTCTGTGCTGACAAGATGTGACCTAAGGTAGTTTAAACAGACTTTTCTATCTCTAGGATCTAGAACAGTGGAGGCAGAAAGGTAGAACTCAATTCACCTGTGGATCTTGAGCCTGGCCATTAGATGGCAGGGTGCTGGCACAAGAGAGTGTGTGCCTCCCCGCCACTTCTCCGTGCCATGCCCAAGGAGGAGCTCAGAGCCGTTTATCAGTCCCAAGGCTTGGGAGAAGTTTGAAATGCTCAGTTTCCATATAAAAATCACACACACACATATCCTGTCAATCCCACAACAGAAGGACATGCAGTACATGTCCCCCAAGCATACGTCCATTCAAAGACGTGTGTCTGCTCCAGATTTCCACCCCTGTGGAAATCCACAGAAAATTTCCACCCCACCAAACTCTGTGTGAGGAGGTAGGTATGTTCAAGAAGTGTCCCAGCGTAGCAACCACTTTGTATAACAGAGCTGAAGTTGGCTCTTCTGTTCTATAACGAGGGACACAGAAATGGGATTGCTGAGGTAGTGGGAAGAGGTGATACAGATGTGGTAAGTAGCTTGCTGTAGACTGTTCAGGGAGTCCACATACTGGTTCTGTGGAAAAGATGACAGAAAGAATAACAAGCAGTAGCTTTGTATGGAAAACTTCAGCCCAGAGCAGGCTGTTTGAAATGCTCAAAATATATTAAGGCTGTAACGACAGCAACTCAAATAATGCACAATTAAAAAACCCTTGTTTAAAATAGTCTACACGGCTAAAGGATCTGCCCCAAGGAGTGATCCTTATAGATGCATCCACACCTCTTTCGCCTCTGGAGTGAACTGTTTGTGTTTGTGCCACCTAACATTTGACCTGGGTCCGATGCCCCCATGGCTCTAAGATCGTAATTATATTTTTGTGGCTTCAGTTCAAAGTGTTTGAAGTAATGTGAAGGTTGCTTTGCTGCCTGCAAGACTGGTGTTTTCATAGCATTATGCCAAAAGTATGCTGCATGCTGTGGGGTGTGGGGCACACAGAGGCTGTCTGAGGACAAGAGGCTGGTTGGGATGGTGGGGAGCAGGAGAAGCCACTATTGGTCTAGTCCTATCCTTGCTGTGACATCCTCAGGGCAGTCCTTCCACAGAGCTGGAAAAGCCTTGGCTTTTCCTCGGAGAGAAGCAGTTGGTCTCCTTCAGAAGAGAGTCCGAGCACACGGTGATGCATGTGTGGTACGGCTGACGAGGGCACCAGGACCAGGGAATGAACCAGGGAGGTAAATTATTTGTCAGCATAGGTGCATCTATCATAGTCACGAGCACTGAGGTGGTGGATGAACCAGAGAAATGCCCCTTACTACTCTTCATATTGTTCTCTGTTTTGCAGTAAATCTTTAGTCAGTCATTTTGCTGATCAAATTGATATTTGCTGCTCCCAGGGAAAAAATTCTAGTCCTGATATGGTGTGGGAGGGGGAAGACTGGGTAGAGGATCTGAATAAACAAACAAAATATCTTTCCATTGTAATCAAGTTGCTCTTGCTCATGCATGCTCTCTCTTAAAAAATGATCTCATACTGTGTTGATTGAAAAGTGGGAATTCATAGGCAAGAATCATCTACTGGATACAGACTGAAGAAAAACAGCAGATGGGAGATGGATCACAGGGCTGAATATGATGGATTATGAGGGAAGCCATGTCTGTAAAATTTATAAGGATGCTAGTTTAGTAAGCACTGTTAGGTTAAAATGTATGGTAACCCATTCTCTTCTTCTTATTAGTGAGTTGTTTGCTCATTGCTTCTACATGATCTTTACATATTTTTGTCTACAAGCTAGTTCCCTTCAAAATTATTTGTAATTGTCATATTTCAAGTCAATATGTTAAGATAGTTAATAAGATAACATTGTGTTGCTACTAAACACAAACTGTGTGATCTGCAGCATGAAGAGAGCACTGCCAGGTCAGTTCCCATCTGGTGATTTCCTTTTCCAGTCAGTAGTTCTGCTGTAAATCAGGTAAAGAGAAGACGTACATACCTACAGAACTTCTCCTTCCTCCTTTTTGTGCCTCATGCTCCCTCCAAAAGTTTGATAATTTCCAAGACCTCCTTCTTGCTCTTCCTTTGCTTCACTGTAAAATTAGTCATTACTGTAACTAATAGCTGTATGAAAATATGTGTGCTGGTTTTGGCTGGCACAGAGTTAATTTTCTTCATGATAGCAGGTATGGGGGTATGGTTGGGATTTGTGCTGGAAACAGCAGAGGTAACATGGGGCTGTTGTAGTTACTGCTGAGCAAAATGTCTGGGAGGGTTTCATAACATGCTCAGCGTGTTGCAAGCACCTTCTCCCGCCGCAGCCTCGGGGCTCTGAGCAAGTGGGTATGGTTACACAAACATGCCTGGGTGAGAAAAGCAAGGGTGTGGGTTGACAGTGCCTCAGTTTCTCTATGGTGACTGTCCCCCCACCAGCCCTTGCCCCACAGTGAGATGTGTTGGGGTGAGCTGCTCTGCATCTGGGCTGGAAGGAGAGACTTTGGCTGGGCAGCTGGGGCAGAAGAGGTGCAGCCCTGTGCCCTCACACCCTGTCTTGCCCTCAGGAGCTTGTGTGCGTGCCCATGCCTTCAGGCGGGAAGCGTACTGCAGCCTTTCCCTGGAAAACTGCCCGCTGCCATAAAGCAAATCTTGGAGGCTCTGGTGAGCTCAGCTCGTCAGCAGATTGCTAGGAGGATAGACTTCAAACCGTGAAGAAATTCAAAGAGCACCTTTTCTCACCTGTTTGGAAATCTGGAGCTGGCTGTTTTCCAGTGCAACATCTTTGGGTTGAAACCTCCCAGGCTGCTTCTGTCAGCTCTAGTTTTTGGTGTGAGATTGTGTTCTTTTAAAAAAAGGGTGCCTGAAAGAATCAGTGCTGCTTCACTGTATTGTGAAAGCAGCAGCTTTCTGGCTACTACACTGCAGATATGCCAGAGCCCTGAGGTCTAAAGGTGTCTCAAGGACTGATGGCCATCAGGAGTGGGCAGGTGGGGCCAGGTGTGAGGATGTCCCCAAGGAGGCCCAGCCTTCCTTGGTGGAAGGGAGCCAGCAGGTGCCTCCCAGGTGGATGTTGCTGCCTTGCCTGGGGACCAGCACAGCCCCCTTCTGCAGCAGGACAGAGGATATCCTGGTGAAATATCCTGTCTTCCCACCTAGGAAGTGTTTGCTTCCAGAGCTTCCTTTTGGCATTTGGGATTAGTGATGTGTTATTTTCTGACACAGGTTCATTGCACATCACTTGGGCTGCAGATGCTTGTCACCAGCCCAGCAGCACCGTGGCGAATGGTGGCCTTTTGCAGAGTGTCAGTGTCACCTCAACAGTTGACAGCTCTTCCATCCACTTCCCTTGGTGTGCCATTATTTTCCTCCTCCTCACCCTGACTTCTTATCCAGACTTCAGCCAAATGCCTTCCCAGTCTCCTGCCCATATCATGGCACTTGTTCCCCTGCTCTGAGTGACGAGGTTGACAGTCCCCAGCCTACTGTTACTCCCTTCAGCAGCAGCAAGTGCAGACAGTGTAGGTAGGGTGCCACAGGATCTTTCAGCACTACCTGAGCAGCTTTTTAATGTGACTTGTGAATTTTCTCACACGCAATGTGTGTGGAACCACCCCAAAAGCAAGGTCTATCAGTGGAGGCAGAACATGAAAATCAAGATGGACAGCTCAAAGTCAGCTATGTCCTGGGGAAGGTAACCAACTATTAAGAGTGATGAAGTTTCTTCCTTAGAAATAGGTAAATAAACAAAATAATTGCACATGTTTATTGGGATATGTGTTAAAATGTCAAAACATTTTCACCACAATTATGCAATAAACTGAGCAACTTTATAAATATGCCAGAGGCTTTTCTGCTCACTTATTCACTCTTTGAAAACTCTATATGAAAGTCAGTTATAAAACTGAATTTGCAAATAAAGCTGTACAAACAGAGCTGGATTTGGGACAGTATGATGAGTCTGGAAAAGAAGCCTGTGGGAAAAAGGTAGTTTTGTTCCAACCAAAATGGAAAATACGCATATTTTAAGGACAAAACAAGAACATTTTGAGACTTTTTTTTTCTGTAAAAGCAAAATATTTGATGAGGGTATTTTTTCTGCCTGGAGATCTCTCAGTGTTTCAAACTGGGGTGAGTTCTTATAGTGGCTGCCTGTGAGGCTCCACTTGCCTGTGAGGCTCCCTGTGAAAAGACAGTGGAGAATTGGGGCTTGTTCAATTTTGGAGAGGAGGCAGCTTTGGGTGGTAATGGAGACGAACCCAGACTTTCACAGTGCTGCACGGTGGGAAGACAAGACAACAGTGAGAAGTTGATAAAGGAGAGATTCAGATTAGATGTAAGAGAAAGCATTTTCACTGTTGTCAGAGAGGTTGTAATGTCTCTGCCCTTGCATATTTTCAAGAGTTGTTTGGGTAAAGCCCTGAGCAGCCTGGTGTGTTCCCATAGTTGACCCCGCTTCAGACAGGACATTGGACCAGAGACCTCCTGGGGTCCCTTCCAACCTAAACTGTCCTATGATCCTATGAAAAATTCAGTCCAATTTTGAAATAAAAATATCAAAATACATACCATTTTTAAAAAGCTGCATTTTAGCCAATTGTTGAATCATCTAAAGGACAAAAAAATATAAAAACTGTAATATTTATCAACCTTTTAATAAAACTGTATCTTCAGAGCATTCTGGATTCTTGCTACTTTGATTTTTCAGACAGTGAAATGGAAGAGATTTTATAACTTGATCAGTTTTTACTATTTTATTTCTCTCTCTCAAGGAGACTAAGTGAACTTTTTCACATTCTTTAAATTGAGAATTTGAAATTAGACACTGCAGAATAAACATAAGCAAAATTAGGTTCCTTAAGTTTTAGGACTGACTTGCTTAAAACGAATGTACTGCTTTAAAGATTGTATACACTTCTATTGGGACAGCCTCTTCCCAGTAAGTGACTTGTTCTGAGAATTCAACTGATCTTTTACTGAGGTGGCTTCCAGAAGGAAAGTGAGCAGAACATGTGATGTAATGTGGAACTATAAACTCCAAATGTTGTAATCTGTTGTCTCTGAAGAGGTGGAGTGACAGGAGATAAGGCGACTAATTTTTCTGCCTTGTGGCTCTGATGTGGTTATCCTGCTGAGCATTGTATTTGGATTTTGGTTGTTTCATTATCAGGAAAAAAGCTGACAAGTTAGTTTTAGCTGACAGAGAGCTAAAGCAGGTGGGATGAATTAATATCTAAGAAGAGGAGCAAGTAGATTAGCTAAAATAAAGCAGTAAACTTTGCAAGTACCAGAAGCCTGGAACCCCCGCAACAGGAGAAAACATCCTAGTGTTTTGTCAGAAATACAGCAAACACTGACTCAGGCTTTGTTTTTTCCTAGGATGCATTAACTGAACCGTGTTTCCTCTCCTTGCAGGTACTATGATGTGTCGGGCAGACGCTGCACTGTTCAGGAGAACCAAAGACCCTCAGTAATCTGCCCCCACTCTTACGCTCTCCCAGCGATATCAATGTCTACTGCCTCACTACCAGCAGCACTTAGAAAGGTAGGAGAAAACTAAATATGTGTGTTTATATAAACAAACACATATGTCATGAAGATGTCTATTCTGAAACACAAGGTATAATTGTAATCTTCCTTTAAAAAACCTGTGTTTGAAGTACTGGAAAATTTTCAAATTAATAACATGTACGGAAATAAGGAAGGTACATAATGACTTTAGCTGGCATGAAGAGACAAAAAAGAAAATGGCTCGAGGAGATCTTCCACATGCTCCCACAAACCATATGGCTTTTTCCTTTTGTTCATAAAAAATATGTAAGCCAAAATAATAAAGGAACAACACCTACATTTCTACAGTTCCCCACTTACCCCGTACTGTTTTTCTCCGAAATTTGCCCTAAACCAGGACACTCCGTAAGTTTTTTTCCCAGAGAAGGAGGAATGGCTTCACGTTTGTTTCTAGTGTTCATTTAGCTCATGTAGTGTTACTCATTTGCTTGGCAGCAGTATTACTGCATGGAAGCAAGCTAGGGAAAATGCTAATTACGCCTGTTCTAATGTGAGAACTTAATTTCAGATTGCAGACAAAGTTGTGCAATGCCATTCTTGTCTTTATTGTAATATTTCCGTGGAGAGAGAAATACTGTTTTTCCACATTAACAAAGTACTCAGCAGGCCAGTAATTGAAAAAGTTTCTTTCTTCTTGGTTGTGGAACTAATATTCATCTGAATATATTTGATGAAGGCTTAAAATATTCTGTCTTTAAAACAAACACATTTATTTTTCAGTCTTCTCAAGCCAGCAAATCTCATCTACTAACTTCTGCATTTGGAAAAGACTCATTGGTCTTTAGCTGAATACACAAATAACACAAACCCCAAATATCCCTTTAGGTCTTATTCAGGATCTTAGTTCTATTGATACTGTTGAAACATCCTACAAAAAGATCTCAGTTCTTCACAAAACAGCAAAATGGCACATTTACTGTGCTGGGATGACATTCCATTGTAGTAGAGCTAGCTGTGAAGTTGGCTTTCCAATAGAAAAAAAAATTGCTGTTCACCCTGTTGCTGTCTTGTATATTAGCTTCTTCCAAGGACTTCTAGAAAAGCAAGTAGGTGTTCGATATTTTTCAATATAGAAAGAATAGGAGGGTTCAGCTGTTGCTTAGAAAGCTCTGAGTTGGCATTTAGTTCTTCTTTTGGAAAAATTTGTTCATACTTACAGCTAAATTAAACTGTAAGTTGGGGTGTCATTTCTCTAACCTGGAATCAATCCATTTTTACTAAGAACATTTAAGACCTTTTAAATGAAGCTTCTGAAAGTGAGTGAGACTAGGCCACATAATTTTCTACTTTGATGTATAATGCAAAAGTCTGATTGCTAGATAAATTATAAAAATCAAGGAAATCGCCTGGGGGGTGTGTGTGTGTGTGATGTGTGAACTCAGCAGTTTCTTTTGTATTGGGATAATCTCCTAATGTGTGTAATAGCACAGTCACCTGCTGATGACAGATGGTTTATGGGGATTGGGATTTAAGGCAGCCTTG
Source organism: Urocynchramus pylzowi (assembly GCA_013397555.1). Classification (NCBI taxonomy): domain Eukaryota; kingdom Metazoa; phylum Chordata; class Aves; order Passeriformes; family Fringillidae; genus Urocynchramus; species Urocynchramus pylzowi. Next base: position 235,465 of record VZRH01005864.1, on the reverse strand, counting down.
CCTTCCCTCAGCATTTCTTGTGGGAGAGTGGTAGAAAACGGTGCATTAGAAAACATAAGCTGTTTGCATCAGGCTCCTCTCTGTTGCTGTTCTTTCTATGGAAATCTGTTCATAAGCCTTTCAAAGGTAAATGTACTGAGTAGAGTCTTGCAGAATAATGTGCTCAGACTAATTTGTTTTATCCTTTGTTTTTGCCTAATTTATATTATTCCCTTTACCTTGGGTAATTAAGAACTGACTCCAGCAATGACTAAGACAAGCTCTCCTACATTCTTTTGTTAATTAAATTGTCTTCCTACAAAATCTTGCTTATCAGTCTTTGGAGCTCATACAATTTCAGTTTTGTTTTCTGGGGAAAAAAAAAAGTAATTTGATTTTGCTTCTTCCTTTTTTATGGTAGTTATTATTAAATGATGGTGTTCACTTTCACCTAGTTTGCCTTTCACTCTCAGCCAGTTCATGCCCTACTAGTCAGCAGAAGATCTAAAATAGCCACTCCCTTAATGGTTTTCTTTACCTTCTAAAGAAAAAGCTGTCCCCAGCGTATTCCAAGAACTTGTTGGACTGTCTCCTTCTTGTATTTATTTTTCAACAGAAAAAAAATTAATTTCAAGAAGTAATTAAAGCCATCAGGTTCTGTCCTTCTGGATGCTTTCCCTGTGTGATCAAAAAACACAACTTCTCTCCACCCAAAAAGCTAGTCTATAATAAACTTCTATCTTAGTATACCCTGGTTTCCCCTTTTCATCTTCTTCCAGGATTGTTTAACAAATCTTCATCTCACCTCTTCCTGTATTTCACAGCAACTGTTCTTGATGTACAAGTGCAACTTTGTTTCTCTTTCTTTTTGTTTGACTTCCATAAAAAGTGATAGTAAAACAGCAGGATATTAAAAAACATTTGAGATCACTTGCTTGATAGTATTACTCAATGAGTAAATGTTGTGTTGCCCAAATTAAAAGGCAAAATTACTTCTTTTCACTACAACATTTTCTTAGGAAAAGAGAGGCATCCTTCTGTAACAATATTTCTTTCTCATCAAATACTTCTGATGTTGATTCAGATGTACTTCTGGTTCTGTACAGATTTCCACTTTCCTTTGCAAGGCCTTCTGGAATCTATAAGTTTGTTTATTGTAAGTTTCTGATTGGAACAACAAAAAATGTCAGTTATGTAACAATGAAAGAGAGATTTCAGAGTGCTCTTATAAAAATATAAATTGCATATGTTTATTAAGTCACTGGAGGTAGCTGGATCTATAAGAAATTAAAAATCATACAAATTTGAGTATATATTTCATTTTTGGGTTTGATCCCCTTATAGGCCATTCACTTAAATTTGGACTCGAGTATCCTTGTGAGTCCCTTCTAAGTCAGAATATTCTGTGATTCTGTGTGATGCTTGACTTTTCTAGTCCTGCGCTATTTAATGTGCAAAACATTTGTTTTATGAAATGGAAGATTAGCTGTTTCTCTTGGCAAATTGGTATTTGGTATTTTGGCAAATAGACTTTTGATAACACATTATTAAATATTGAAAAGCCTCAGAAATAATTTCTAGATGTCAGATCCACAAAATACACTATTTCTAGATTCTAAAACTCAGCTTATTTCTTTTCCCAAATAATACATTACATCACTAGTTACATTTTCCAGTTTCACTAATTGAAGCTAAATAGGATCATTTGGTATCCTTGGGTTTGTTTGCAAGTGAAAGGAAAATAGCTTTCTTAGATTCCTGTTTATATTTACAATGTCTATGTGGATTCACTCTGAGGATTGCTTGAGCTGTCATATAGCCTATACTTCACGAAGTAGGTAGCTGTGCCCATGACTTTATTATCTGGTTTTTACATCTTTTAGACTTATAAATAAAATACTATGGCCAGTGTTCTCACTATGAATGAAAAAACAACTTCCTGAATGTTTGATGAATTTAATTCTCTTTGGATAAATAATAATTCAATTTGAGAACCAAATCACAGATGAAGTGTGTGTTTTGCAGTCATGCAGCTTCAGCAGTGACAAAATACTGACACCAAGGATGAAAGTGTCCTACCTGTGCTGTGGCAAACTTAAATGACCTTAAATGACGTAGTTAAAGACAAACACGTGTTAAGCTGACGGGTTTCTGTATAGTTACGCTGAAAGGCATTTATTCCCCTAGAGAACAATTTCAAATTTAGATTGGCTTCTGCTGATAGTAAAATGAGTGAATGAAAATAGAGTTCTTATTGCTTCACTATTTATATATTTCCTCTGCATTAGGAATAATGAACACAAAAATCTAGACTTTAAAATTCCATGTGAGACACTCAATTTCAACATCTCTTTCTAAGTCACATCTGTGTACTCTAATGCTGTCTCTGCTGTTATATTCAGGTGTTGATTAGTCATATTTTCAGATTTATAACCAGGTACCTGTCCAAAGGTTTCTCAGGATTCTTCATCTAGATAAGAGTTCTCACACCTACTTGCTACCTGAACACAGCCAGTGCCTTTCACACAAAGATTCAGTTCTATGACATGAATATTCATTGAAGGAAACTGGGTGGAGTACTTCTAACACCCAGGTGTGGCTATGGAAGCCCATTTTGATTCTGTGTCAAATTACTGGATTAAATGAGTTTATTCTATCGCTGCCTTTGCCATATTCCTGAGACAGCAGATATGCAGATCCCTAATTCCTTCTGCTCTTTTAACTCATCTTTTAAGATGATAGTTCATCAAGGTCTAAGATATTTCATGTTAGGATTCCTCATCTGCTTCTTTAATTTCTGTCTGCCTTGCTCAGAGAAATGTTAGCAAGACACTCAACCTAGCTCGTCATACTGCTTTTTCTTACAGTGGTTTATTTTCTCACGAAATAACAAAACCTAAAGTCTGTTTGGGATCCATGGGGTTACTAAATTACCTCCCAGAGTGATGTTTGAATGGTAGAAACAAAGCATTTTATACTGTCACTTGAAAAACTTCCATACCAAGTAAGTGAAAAAGCAGGTGAGTCACTTCCAAAGTAACAGACAACAAAATTATCAGTTCATGGATAGGTGAGAGGAACCTGTCCACAGGAGAACGAATCGTTGCCTTAAGGTTCACCCCAATTTCTAATAGATAAGACCTTTCAGTGGTAAACCAATCTCCTCCCAGAATTTGAGACAAAAGAAGAGAAGGCCTCCTTCTCCAGCTTGGAATCAGAAAGCTAAACAAAACCTGGTAGCCAAGGTCCTACAACATGAGTCATGCAGGGGCTGAGAATATCTGCTGGTGCTGGTTTTCTCAAAGGAGAAAAAACCTTCACAGTTTCAGAACACAAACCTGCCTTGTGCAAAGAGTGAAGGGAGAAAAGGAGGGGAAATTATATTACACTGTAGCATCTTTTTCTTTTGAGGTGAAGGGGAGTTATAGGAAGGCAGTCACCTAAGAGAAGCCTAGGTGAGGCAGGGGGCTGGGTTTCTCCTTGGTTTTGTTTTGTTTTCTTTTACAATCTAGATAGGTCCTCCCTCAGCTGTTTGGACTAGGTTTTATTTTTCCAGATAATTAAATGTTGCAGCGGGACAAATTTTTATTGTATTACCCGGAAAAAGACAGGGAAAAAAGCCTGCTCAGTGCTGTGCTGCATGTCTGGATTCTTGCCAGGATTTCTATGTGCTTAACTACACTTATGCTCAACTTTTTTTCTCTTCTTTGGTATAACTGTTGTGTTATAAAAATTACTGGTAAAATTACTGTTATTCCCTGTGTGGGAAATATGGCAAGGGTCACTCGGGGTGGTTGTGCACCTCACTGAGAGGGCGTGTTCAGTGCAGACAGGTCATTTGCTACCCAGTGGTGGTTCCAGCCACCATCCTTCCCCAAGTGTAACCTGTTTCCCTGAAATAATGGTCACACCTTCCACCTCCCTCCCAGGCTTAACCAGTTGAATCATTTTCCTTTCCTTTTTCTTTCTTTCTTTTTTTTTTTTTTTTCCTACTAGGCATTCTCCTTTGCTAATAGACACATAGATTCAAAATCCCTTGATAATCCCTGCACAAAGCTGGCATTCACTTACTCCCTTTTCAGTTACTCATATTTGTGCTCACTCTGCTAGGGCTACTTTTTAATCATGTTGCTTCCCATTATCATCCCTACAGAGGAGAGAGTAGCTTCCCATGTTTTAAATTTAAAGTATAACTTTTAAGTTCTTCATATAGACAGGTCTGCTTGTGAGAGTTACCTACATGTGATGTGCCTCTGGTTCACTAATTTATGGGAAATCTGAATAAATGCATTTCTTTCATTTAAATCAATCAAAAATACAGCAATAAATATTTTATAGGCTAAAATATGTGTAGTAATTTTATTTACACTTTTATTTATAAACATATACAGAAATGTATGTATGGGTGTATATTTAAATGTAGATATGAACTGAAGGATTTCTGGGGGATATTATTCACATGCCATGGCTTTGGGATTGCTGTCCTGATGTATTTGTATCGCCTGAAGAAAACAGTATATAGAGAGAATGGAAAAATAGCAAAAAATAGCACATAGCATATAGTGCTGACCAGCGCAGTAATTCCTTATTGTCCTTTCAACGCCATTTGTTCCTATTCTTGGGCTGCAACCATGATGTGATTTGGACAAGAAAGTGATGTTAATAGAAGAAGAACCCTGAAGTCTTTACTTTGAATTTCATGGGGGGGAAAGTAATCAAATTCTCAAACCAAACCAGTTGAGTAGGGTGGAGAAATGTGGGAAGGGAAAAAGAATGCTTCATTTTGCCCTGGCCATGCCAGCATTTCTTATAGGGTTGACAAAGCATTTATACACTCAACAAATATTTAATTTGCTCTGTCCCTTAAACTTTTAGAGTTTTTAAAGATGTTTAGCTCTGAGTCATGCTCTGTTTTGCAATAATAGGAGATAATTAATACAGAAGTATTTTTTCGGATTTATTTAGTTGATAAGTATGCAATTCATAATTAAAAACACAACATCACCATAAACATTAAGAAAAAACCATAATTTAGGGAGTACTGAAATCACTATGGAAGCCAGGAAATGCAGAACTGGGACAGAATTTAAATGCTGACAATTTAAGTCACATTGATGTCTCCCACATACACTGGTGTTCCAAGAAGCCACTGCATATTAATTTACTTGTCCACAGTGTTTGGTGAGTAGCATCATAAACCAGTAAACTGAAATGGCATGGCAAACATTACAACCCACAAAGCACAAGGGGAATAATTTGAATGTAACTTCTATCAAAGCTTTTTCTGCAGAGAGAATATTAAGAGCATGATCTACAGAGACATAATGGCACTGTTGACTACCATAAGTATATTTAACTAAAAGGGGTGCTCAGGATTGTGGAAACAAAGCAAAATTAACCCCAGCATGTCCAGATAGTCTTTGTGTAATATCACGTGCCAGCAAGAACCCACGTGTAGGCGAGCCCTTCCTAAAGAACAGCACTAAGTAAGAGTGGAGGACTTGCTGTTGTTATTTCTTTCCGTTTTAATAACACATGGTACTGCCCTTTTACATAGACCTTTCTCAACATTACAACTTAAAAATATAGAAGTAGCAGAGCCCTTATACAAGCAATTTACTTTTAATAGTGCCTGGGTGCTGTTGTACCTGTAGGAATGCTGAATCAGGACACTCGGGCAGCCAGCTGCAGTTGTAAGTCAGCCTTGGTAAGGCTTATTGCACTGATAGAACCTAGATACTTTGTCCATTTTTATGGAAAATAATAAAGAGAAATGTGATATGAATTTGTGTACATCAAGCCCATTTGCTTTTGGGCTGTGATCATTGCACATCCATTACTTTACCTGTGTCTGCTCTTTGTTAAGGACTCAATAGGAGGAGGGAAGAGGGGACAAGAGGAAGGCCAGAGAGGAGAGATCAAAAAGATGGCACAAAAGCAAGCTAAAACCACAAAGCAAGAAAAAAATAATTATTTATAGATTAAATTCACAGCAGATAGGAAAGAAAGCTAACCTAAAAATTGAAGTAGGAGTGTTCAGAAGACTGAATAAGCAGTTTCTTTTAAATGCTTTCAGTTACATGATAAAAGTTTTGTGCTTTTCTAGGATTCTGCTGTAAATCAGGTTTATTTTATGTCTCTCCTTAAAGAACTACAATTCTGATATTTGCATCCCTAATAGTTTAAGTGATTCATAGTAGAATTGCCTTTCTAACACAATTGATCTGAGACACACAACAGAATTAAGGATACCTCAGTTTAGAGTATCCATAATGATACAAACCTTTGGTCAAGCATCATTCTGCCCAGGTTTCCCAGGACACAGCAAGCATTCATAACACTGCAGCAGAGATGCTCTGGATACAAAGATAGGATTCTTTAACAGAAGAAGATAACAGGTGTCCTCAATTCAGCCATCTTTCCTAATAGTGAAGACAGAGGAATCAAGCAACTAGTTATACATGCAGTCATACTCACTGTGTAGGCAGAGTACCAAAATTCTGAGAAGTCAAAATGTCAAAAAGCTTGGGCATCACGTCCATTAGAAAACGATCTGATTATTGTAATTTGGCTTTAGCCTGCTGAAGACATGTTCATCCTTTTGTCTTCCAAAAAGTCTGGAAATCTATGGCTAATTACAGCACAAGAGAGGTTCTCAGCTATCCATGACAAAACCTCTCTGAGTATTGCTCAACAAAATTACTTCTCTGCTTAATAAAATACTGTGCTGCTGACTAGACTGATGGCATCATGGCAATTTCCTTGTCGGTTAAATTTTTTTCCATATTCCCAGCTCATTATTCCTCTTATCCCCATCTGAACCACAAATTCACTTCAGTATTAACTTACTAAGGTTTTCATTTTGCTATTTCCAACATGGCTAAGACACCAACTCTCTTATTTCCTAAAAATAACATCTAGGTTAGGTTATGTCCCATTATTATGGCTGGTTCAGAGAGACCTTGAAAACATCTCTTATATTTCTGCTGCTCTTTGGTGAGATTAATAGGAGAGCATTTAGGCTGTGGTTGACTGTAGGTGTACAGGACCTGACAACGAACATGGGCCCTAGAGGAGGGCAAAACACAGGAGGGAAGATGGAATGGAGTTATGTATCATTTTTGTAGAAGGAGCATAGGTTCTGGAATATTGGTGCAGGAGGAATCTATGTTGTAGTCTAATACTTTGGCATTCAAGATGGCAGTGGATGTACTGAGTCAAGAAGACTCCCTTCACCCCTTTAGAATATATTTGAAGGCAGGGATACCAGTAAATTCTTACTCTGATAGACATTTTTCAAGTACTCACAAAGTTTATTGAGGAGATTGTTTTTATACATACTGTTAAAAACACCCAAACAAACTTGAACTTGTATCTGACACCTTGCATATATTTATTCTTGGCTGGCAACTTAAGACAGCTGTCACTTGGATAATTCTCCTTCCAAGCAATTCAGTACATTCATCTTGATGCAGGTGAAGTATAAAAAGGTTATGTTCCACTCTACATTGGATCTGAATCCTTGTTGGGATCTTCTCTGGTGGAGATGACCCGAGATGTTGGTGGAAGCCACTTTTCCCAACCCAGCTGTCCAAGAAGGAGTCAGGAGTCTTCTGCTCGTGTTCTCAGTGATGTTTATTGTTTCTTACCTAAAATATTTTCTGTCTGACCCGCTGAGTTCTGGCTAGCAGGTCAGTCCAAGGCGCACTGCCTCCCAAGGGGGCTGGTGCTATCTTTTATGCTATGAATTACGTATTAGATATTTACAATTGTGTACCAGTCCCTAACACCTATGTTAGACAGTGACTTTCTACTCTGAACCAATCTAAAAATGCCAGCATCACCTAAAAGATGGACGTTAAGAAGAAGGAGGAAGAAGGACAGGGCACGCCCCTATCCCTCCATCTTAGGGTTTTAAACCCCCCTGTACCAAATCCCAAAATTTCTCCTTTCACCCTATGACTACTGCTACTGTGTTGTCTAAACTTTTGTGACTTATGATTCCTCATATAAGCTTGGTAATTTGTTCCATGGGCTGAGATCAAAGCCCCAAGTGTTTGTGGCTTCCTGCCAGGGCTCCCCAGACCCGTGTCTAGGGCTCAGGGCACCGAGAGGGATGTCTTGGATTCCGACAAATCCTGAATAGTATTCATATTCAGCTTTGTTTGAAATTGAAATTCATCTTAGTTACTGCATGCTCCATGTGATATTGTGAACAAATTTAGTGGAAGCAGTGGGTGAAAATGTGTTTCTTTTAGAGAGGATTTATGATGGCTTACAGTCATGTGAGCAGTCGTCCTGGAATGTGATAGTGCTGAGGTCTTCAGGGCTGGGCTGCTGAATAAACTACAGTCTCTCAAGCAGGGACAAAATAAAAGGTCTATCAAACCAGCACACGTCTGCACTTTGCACGAGTGAGATAATGCGGACAGCCACATACTCAGTGTGGTATTGCCCAGGGAAGGCAATGAACCCTTCATGCATTGCAAATTGTTTAGGAGGTCTGTCATCAATGATCAAGCATTGACAGTACATAATGACTCTGGTAATGGTGACATGGGAGTGTGCACCAGGCAGTCTGGTATTATGGGTGACCATCCTTTATCTGCCCCACCTCTGTGTATCATCATGCCAAACACGCAGCTACATAGCATTTCAACATTTCACAGGTGTTACTTATGCTAGTATGTAACTTTTCCTTAGGATGACAGCCGGCACTTTACTGCTTTCTTCCCAAGGGTATACTCCTCCCATCTCTTTCCCTTGGTGAGTACAGTCCTGTGAAGTTGCTCTTTGAATCACCAGGGATTTGTTTCTGGCCTCCATGCTGGGCTGCTGTGCAGTGATCTGCAGTCTGGAGAAGCTGAGGACTTGTCCTGCATCATGCTTTTCTTGAACCATTTCCACACTTGTGCAATGTGTTGGAATGGTTTTCAGGACCTTGGCAGCTAGCTCTGCTCTCTCCTTGGGTGTGGCCCTCTTTCCATTTTGCCATGCTACGTGACCAGGTGGCTCACACTACGCCTGAGCACCCTCAGATCTGAGGAGGTTGCGACACAGCTTTTGCTAATAGTCCATTCCTCCTGACCAGGCTTTTGCCACTTTTTAAGCTATATAATGCGTGTGACAATTAGGAATGCGTGTATGCATACATATATGTGTAATTTATTGCTCTGTAGTGCCAGCTGCAGTGTAATAATGGGTTTGAAGAGGGTAGTCATGAAAAACTTCATCTTTCTGGTTTTATTGTCTCAAGAACTGAATTAGAGTGAATAAGCTGGAATGCTTCTTCACTTACCTCTTTAAAACAAGCACTCGACCTGCCGTGGCTCAAGATCTGCAAAACCAAAGCATTTCTTGAAAAACCAAACTGCCTAAACTACTGTTTCAATAAGATTTAGAGATTGTAAAAGAAATCTACCACTCCTACAAACTAGTATTGTTCATATAGTTTTCAAAATCACAGGGGGGTAACATTTCACCAATAAGTTTTCAGTTTGTTGTGGTTACAAATAATAACTAAAGATTTTAATAGAATGTAATGTTTTCTACTACAGACTTTGTTTTTTATGATGGAAGTTTGACATCTTAATTTCCTCTGAATCATATCTTATGACGTGCAAATGAAAATTTATCTTCTTTTCCTCTCTATCTTTACAATTCTCCTCTCCCTTTTTTTTGTTCTTTTCCTTTTACCATTTTGCTTTCTAGGATATATTTGCTGGAAAAAAAGAAATTTAAAAAGAGAGAATAATTGTCTCAGTGGAAAATAGAGATTAAAAAGTTTAGCTTTTGAAAAGTCTGAAAAAATCTGACAAACCATGCCATAAATGTTTAGCAACTAGAGTTCAGATAAAAAGAACATGAAGATCTGATTAGCTTTTTTATGTTTCCTCTGGAGAAATTTGTGATTTTAAAAGGCTCATCAGAGGTAATTCTGGATATTTCCCTCCCTCTTCTCTGGGGGAGTCTTGATGGTTTTGCTTCTGGAAACAAGACGGGTATCTTTTTTGTCTGGTGTGTCAGAGAGTTTTTATTAGATAAATTTCTGACTCTTGGACCTGAAAAAGACTCCCACTTTCCAAACATGGGAGATGTGTAGACAGTTTGTGAGGGTTTTTTCCCACATGTCTGCCAGGCAAAAGAGAAACTCCCCCTGCTTGTTGCTGGCTGCTGTTCAGAGCCTCATGCACAGCTGGGAAACTGAAGAGCTTGGTCAGGTTCACCGTGTGGCCAGCTGGGAAAGCCTGGGTTGCAGAAGAGAAAAACGATGGAGTCACCTGCAGAGGAAAAGGGTAGGTAGCTAGAGAAAAACCCTACAGAGCAGGAGAGATTTGTATTCCCAGCCTTTCCCAACAGGTGCCAAGAAGGCGTGGGAGGGAAGCGGTAGATTAGGAGCAGGGGAGAAGACTCATGCCTGCCTTCTGCATACAGGAAACACTTGTTGTGTTTCTACCAGGTTTTAATAGTTGACAACCACCTCCCTCCTGCATTCCAAAGCACCAGCAAATAATGAAGTGAGTTTATGCAAAGGGGACTCCAGGAGTTGCTAATGGAGTGGTTTTGCTATAATTTATTTAGAAAGTATCTAAAATAGTTTGAGCCCAACACTAGAATTCATGTAGCTAAACTAGTCATGATGCTTTTAAGGGCTAGCTTTAAAAGTACCTTTGTCAAATCTGTTGTTCTAAGCCACAGACACCAAAGCCAATCACAGAATATGTTGGATTGGCCTATATCCAAACTAACAACTTCAGAAATTCAAGTGCAGAATCAATAACTCTCTGTATTTCTTGACGTTTCCTGGAAATCTGGGTGTTTCTGAACTGTACAGTTTCAACCAGTTTAATTCCCTCTTGCATTATTGTTCATCCACAAAATATTTTTTAGAGGTAAGACATGATGTGGATTTTTTTAATACCAAGTAGGGATTAGAAATTTCATCCAATTACCCACCAATAATACTAGTGCAATTTAAATGCTGTTGTAATTGTATCTCTTTAGTAGCTAACATTTAGCAGTCAAAGTGCACAGTAGCATAATGCAGTATGACGGTAGTAATTAACCTGTTACAGCAGGAAAACATGTATCTCTCTTTTTTCATCATAAGTAATAATATATCTGTTTTCTAGACAGATGCATTGTTTATTTTAATGCTTTCTGCATTAATTAGTTCTGTTTGGAGCCTAAAATAAACACACCTAAGAATAAAAATGCATTTCATGAGAACATTTCCTCTTAGAAGTTTCTCTTGCTTAATGGAGAATATTGCGATATGGAAGTAATTGTGGGATTATAAGCAAAGAGTTGGAAGGACTATTCCACTCGATTTACATTTTTGCCCACAACACTATAAGGAGCCAGTGGGTTTGGAGTCATTCCCATTTTCTTCATACTGGTTTAATAAAGTTTATTCTAACCAATACTGAAGCACTTCACTGTAATAATTATTATAAGAAATAATTTTAATGAATTCCGGAAGCCTTAGGTAAACACTGTTATTTGGAACAAATGCTAAGTTATAGTGCTGTAATTTGGATGTAAAATGAGGTATCCGGCTGATTTTTATGAAGTCAGGATAAGGTATTTTAGTAATAATAGTTCCTTGTACTTAAAACTCTTCATTTGTAAATGATGGAAAATCTGTACATCAAAGAAGTTATCAAGGAGTGTAAACACTTTATACATTTCACAAAAGGGCTTTTTGAAGTGTGCAGGCTATCAAACCCAACTTTTCCAAAACAGCTGCTATGTTGGGCACCTTGATATTGGGGGGCTGACTTGAGACACATTTCAGTTGAAAGGTACCATATGATAGCCTGGTATAATGTGTAATAGGATTTACATCACATGATTTTAATCTATTTAATGAGCACTTCTGTGGAGAAGAGAGACTACATTAATTTCATATTTAAATACAGTTTGATTAAATATTGTCATTTTTTATTCTCCTAAGTAGTTTTTCGAGTCAGAACCATACATTAATTTTTTCTGTCACAAGACCATCACATCAACTTTCCAAAGCCAGCATGTTAAACATGTAGTTCACTTTGTTGTTTATGAAATTTGGCTTTGATCAAATTAGCAGTCCAATTTGCAGTTTGTTTACAGTCTTTATTCTTTCACACCTTAATGGCCTCACCTTAGTAACACAGTGCTCACAAGGATGGCTTTCTGCCTCTTGCCCTGTGACAGCCTATATTCTACTGTGCCTGACCTGGGGAAAGTCCCCATGTTGCTAAGCAAAAGGCTTTTAGTTTTCCATTTATAGTTTCAGACTATGTGCTACCCAAGAAAAAGATCTCTGGTTTTATAAATTTCAAATTACATAACAAGTTACTTTTAGGTATCTAGAGCTAGAGCTGCTGAAGGACATTTTGGTGCTTTAGTTAGTTTAACTAACTCCTGGGCATCTTAGTTCCCTAGACTGAATCAAGACTGCAGGTGAGACCTAGGTTTCCTACCTAGTACTGTGAGACAATCTATAACCTTCCTCTGCTGAGCACTTGGAGCCAGCTAAAAAGAAACACTGGGCACAGGAGTGTATTAGAAATTCTGCCTTACTCCTGAGCTACATGGAATCATAGAATATCCTGAGTTGGACGGGCAAAGTCCAACTCCTGGCCCTGCATAGGACATTCCAAGAGTCACACCATGTGCCTGAGAGCATTTTTCAAATACTTCTTGAACTCTGTCAGGTGTGGTGCTGTGACCACTTCCCTGGGGAGCATGTTCCTGTGCCCAGCCATCCTCTGCGGGAAGAATCTTTTCCTGATACCAAACCTAAACCTCCCCGACACAACTTCATGCCATTCCCTCGGGTCCTGTCACTGGGCACCATAGAGAAGAGATCAGTGCCTGCCCCTCCTCTTGCCCTCATGAGGAAGTTGTAGACTGCAGTGGGTCTTCCCTCAGTCTCTTCTTCTCTAGGCTAAACAAGCCTAGTGACCTCAGCCACTCCTCATACAGCTTCTCCTCAAGATCCTTCACCATTTTTGTAACCTTCCTTTGGAAGCTTTCTAACCTTCCTTTGGAAGTTTAATATCCTTGTTAAGTTGTGGCACCCAAAAATGTACACAGGACTCAAGGCGAGGCCATGTGCAGTGTCATGTAGAGATGCCCAGGAAAAGTCAGCTCAGTTAACCAGCACAGAGTAGTCACATCAGTGCTCTCTTTGGCAAAGACTGATAATATATGTGGCTCTGTAAGATTATTTCCTTTTTGCCCCAGAATCATTTAATGTAATGCTGCAAGACTTTTTCAAGTACCATAGACTTTCCAGGCTGCTGAGCTCCTATTGACAGCAACACTTTTGTGTGAAAGCATGGGGAAGAGATGTAGATTGATGGTGCTTAAGAAAGAGCTGATTTCCAGACTGATTGCTCAGTCTGTGGTACAGATACTCTTAAGTTTGCAGAAAAAGAATAGTATTTTTTGTCTCTGGTAACTATATACAAATACTTCATCTAAAAGGAGTAAGTGTTGCAGTAAGCTGTAGATCTAAATTAGACAATTTGTGTTAAAGCTATACGAACCATTATATACCATTTAGAGTTAGTGACAGGACACTGTACACTCTCACAAAACAGACGAGAGACCTACAAGCGTAGAAGAAAGAGACCTGCTAAATCAAAACCACTTACATAACAGATTCTTTATCATTGTGAATTGCATTCAGAAATTAAAAAAGGAAAGGGGTTACATTTGTTAGTTGTGGCTTCTGATTAGGGGAGTCTTAATATTAACTCCAAGCCACTCTCTTCCTCTCCAAAATGCTTTTGCCATTTAGCCTTTATTGCTTAACAGAAAAAGTACTTTCAAGTTCCCATCTCTTAGAACAAAATATACATGTGTTTATTTTCACTCTTTACTTTGAAAGAGATAGTTTTGATGAATCTTTACACTAAGATTATCTAGTGATACAGCTCTGACCCAGCAGCAAGATTCAAAATCCTGAGAGTAAAGATGTGAGGCTAACTCATATCAAACTTCCTCACTTTCTCTTGTACTGAAACACAAAGAGTTGAAAGTGCAATCATTTATGTAATACTATTTTATTGTATATAAATTTTTTCTGGATGTCTTTCAGGTTCAGGAGAGTTTAAATATTCTCTCAGTTATTCATTGTTGAATAATCCCTGCTCCTGCTTTTGGTGCTAGTTCTCTTCTGCTTTTTCAAGTCCCTTTTAGTACCATTTTACCACGAATAGCTCAAAAAATACAGATTTAATATACCAACCTAGGAAGGTGAAGAACCAAGGATGCCGACATAAATCAGTCTCTTTCTGCAGAAAGGCACAGATGATTTCTTTTTTCTTTAGCCATCCTAAATTTGGATCAGAAAACAGTAACCAGGTCTGTGAGAACCAACGTGTGTGGTATATTTTCTCCTACTGTTGCATATCTGTGTTCTGGTATTGCACGTTAATTAATACACGTAAGGCGTTTGCCCAACACTAACTTTGTAGTTCTTTGCAACATGTTCTCTGCTTCTGCAGAGCTGCTTACTGAAGGACTTGCTGCCACCCTTCTGCAGTTCTTTCTCCTATCCTCTAATTGAGCCCCTTTCATAGTTCTAATTTGTCTGCCAAATGACTTATCAGTTGGAAAGGCTCAAGTCAGATACTACTTCCTTTTTTTTTGCTTGTTTTTTACCTGAGTGCTGCCAGAAGAAAGAAGGGGTTAAAGCGTGGGAGGATTGCTAAGAAAAAGGGTTTGGTTAGTGACACGCAGGACTGCATCTCACACACGATAGTTTGTTTATTCTTCTGTAAACAGCAGAAAGAATTATCATCATCATGGTAAGGCAAACAACACTCTCTTTTATTCCCTTTTTAAATCCCACCAGAAATCTTCATGTTAATACACAGTTACTTTTTTCAAATCATAAAATCTACTGATTTCTATTAGTTTTATAGAGCATTTCTTTAACTGACAGATGCTCCTCTTGACAGCAGGGGAGGGGGGAAAGACTTTAGTTTATGGAAATAACTAGCTCTGGGGAAGAGGAGATGGGAGCAGACATGCCTTTTCTGACATGCCCGTTCTTATTTATCTCCCTCCTCTCCTAAATACTCATGTAAGGATCTGTTTCATTTTATCAATGCTTCTTTGTCTTTCCTGAGCTTTTCTGAAAGATTTCCATTCATTTGATTTTACATGATTTGCTCCTTTCAGTTTTCCTGTTCTTTTCTAATACATCCAATATCTAAATCTTGGTGTTTGTCACCCAAGAAATATTATGGGATAAAATAATTTATATATACATCTATGCTTCTTGAGCTGATTATTTCCTTTCCAAAAAATCCATTAAATGTGCAGGCTCATTAGTCTCATTAATCTATATGCTGTTGCTAAATAGTCAATTTGCATGTACATTTGAACTAAAAATCTACTTTTACAGTGAAAAAATAAATTGGAAGCAAACAGGTCCTGTTCTCTTGAAGATATGAAATGTTTCACTAAAATATCCTGACTTACTAGAAAATATAGAAAATAAAATATTTTTATGTGTAAAAATATGATTATTAAGAAAACTTATATTTGTTTAACTTAACTCTGCTCAAGTCTCACATTTATAGCCCCTTGCTTATTCAGGTAAGTTCCCGAATCTAAATAAATGCATTCCCTGCACAAATTACTCAGGTAAAACTGAAATTGTTTAAAATCCAATTATTGCTGTTTATATCCTCTATCTGCACAGCAGGCAAAGAGCTAGAAGAGGCAGGGAGTGAATTCCATGCTAGAGTGGATTTAGTAAATTTAAAGTGTTTTTCTTCTCTAACTGTGAAGAGGACAGTGTCAACCTGGAGTATGGTATACTTAAAAGAAATGCTAGAAAAAGTTTGAAGAGTATATGCCAAACTCTTTGTATTCAGAAAAAGGCAGTTTGGGAGTTAAAATAACATAAGCCATATTTTCCTAATAGTAACCCCCCTTTGTGTCTTTGTGAAGGGTCACCATAAACAATGAACAATGAGTATAGTGAATTGAAGTAATTCAAATCCATTTGATTGACAGCAAGGTCAGTTAAACTGATTAAGTTTAGAGATAATTTAGATTAACTTAAAATATAACTGCTTTATTCCCTTCAGCGAATCACAACAAAAACTGGCTCAGGTCAAATGTTTTGTTAAATATGTTTTTTCCCCATGCTTTTAAAAGAAGAAAATAAGCACTAAGCCTTTATTTCCATCTGCAACTCACTCCTCTCTCTGCCAGTAGCTATGGCACTCACCTGTAGGAGAGCAGTATGAAAACTCCTCTCTGGAGGACTCGAGCGGGTCTTGTGCTTCTCAAGACTTTTTTCTCTCTTAGCTTTGATTTGTACATTGTTCCTTCCAGTTTTTCTATTAATATTTTCACAGCACATTGAGCCAGCAATACTCCAGAACAATTTTCAGCCCCACAAAGCCTGGCACTGTTAGTGTGGGATATTTGAGTCTGTCTCTGCAGAATGCTAAAGCCTGAAGAGTAATAGTTTATTTATTTAAATGTTTTTGGCTAAAGCATGTCATGTGACTGCTAGAACTTCAAGGCTTTCTGTTTCTCATGGCTGGGTGAATTAAGATAGTGTGATTTAAAGATATTTGACATTACTGGTTTTCCAGCATGAATTTGTAAGGATCCTACACTATTAGAATTTTTGAAAATAGAAGGGTCTCAGAAGTTTTCATTTGACTTGAAATCCAGTCATTTATGACCTTCTAAAGAATGATAAAGCTCAAACTTACTCTTCACTAAATGGTTTGTTGCTTTTTTCCCCTCTGAGGATGCTAGAAAATAAATGTTTAAATTAAAGAACTGTCCACACTAGATATTACCATCTATTAGTTACCACAAAGTTGCTAATGACTAGTAAAAATACTGCTTTTTCCTCTAATGTGTGCTCTAAGAAGTGTTTTCATTTATGTTCAGCTGACTCAGATGAACTCATCTAAGAAAATAACATCCAACTGATCCCTCAAGACACATCCTGAAGTTTTGATTTAACAGATCATAGTAGCTTATGCTCTCTTTTCACTGGAGACCAGCAAAGCACATGTTTAATTGCACTGTTAAATTAGGGGTTTGGCTGTGGCAACTTACATTAGTTAATGAGGAAAAAAAAAACCCAGCCGAAAACAGAGGAAATATTTTAATGCTAGCATAAACAGGTATGAATATAAATACAAACAAGATTTACATTTCTTGGTTAAGAAGGCAGCAGCATTTTGCTTTCAGATTAGAACACAGCTTTCAAGGTTCATACAGAGTGCTTGAAATGGCTTCCTCCACACTGTCCAAGGAATGGATAGGCAGGTCCTCTAGATTTTTCAGTTGCCAATGCCTTTGATCAGGTATTTCTCAAGCAGCTAATGTTTTAAGAGTAAGAATGCTTGAGCATAAACACATTGAAGAAGCCTGATTGGCAGAGCAAGGGTATTTCTTGCCTTCTGAAATCAAACACTTCCATGTGGTGCTGTGAGGTCAAGCATCCTCGTGCTGTGCTCTGGCAGGCTGGGTCCCACTTGGGAGTCCCTTGAGATGCTCAGTCTCTGTGCCCTCTTGCACTGGCAATACTGGCTCACCTACATTTATCTGACTTAAAATACAAGCTCTTCAGGGCAAGTACCTGGTCTTTTATGTGTTTTGAAAGAGCTGTATATAATTAAGGTACTTTGTATGAAGAAATTACTTCAAAACAGTTTACATAGGGCAGCTATTTCAAGATCAAGGAAAAATCTTTAGCCTTGTTCCCTGAGGAAACAAGGCTTATGTGACTGGACTGGCTGGCTGTCCCTCCTCACTTCCATTCAACACCTTTTGAACTTGTTGGTTGTAGTTTAAACTACATTTGAAAGGGGGAGACGTCTCAATGATAATTAAGTTCCCATGGACTTTATGAAAATCACTGGCTGGGAAGAGAGAAATCCAGATCCCCAGTTCAAATAACTAATTCTTCCAGGTGTAATCTTGCAAACTAAAAACTTGACAGCAAGTGTAATAATGATGGTCAGGTTGATAATGTAGGTCCAACTACTTTAGAAGACTGACAGCTATTTCCATCCAATTATTAATATGATGGTTGACACCATAATAAAGTTAAATTTCCCATTTTGGTGTTCCAACAGTTTTTAACATGAACAATATAGTCATCCTCCTCACACTTGTAGTTATTATGAATTTTCAGAGAAATCAGTATCATTCCTTATTACCTTGCTTTAAGTGTGAAAATATTGTATTTTTGCTTATTTTAGCTGGCAATGTTCATTATTGTCATCTTATCCTTTCCCTATAATTAGTTAGTACTGGCAATACATACATAGAATAAGAAATTAGTAATTGGGCTGCATTACTCATGATCTGATAGGGGAATTTATAGTTGGTTTTGTTATCACTAAAGCACTTTACCCGTCTGAGCTGTATGAACTTAATGCAGCCCTTAATATTGCTCTTTACTTAATTGTTGTGGTTCTACTGGTTGAAAAAGTCCTCAAAGGGAGCGGGAAAAGACAGGCATCAACTTTCTGATTTGTAGATTATTTCACTGTCTAATAAAACCTAAACCCCAACAATACAAAAACTTGAGCTTAAGGTAATGACCAAAGACTTGCCTATTGGAAGGCCACTGGTGGAAGATGAATCACTGTGTGAGGACACATTTCTTGGTTGGTGGTACAGCTGCTTATCAGTTCAATGAGTGACATTGGTTAAGAAAGGTAGGCAAAGACAAGGATTCCATGGATTTCTGTGAGGTTGCAGTGTAAGTCCACTCTACCTCTTCCCCAATTTATGCTTATGTTTTTTGGTGTTTTTCAATTGCTGGGGCAAGCCTTGCAGCTGCACGTTCACTGGCATGAAGTAGGTTCTATGTGGTTCTCTGAGCCAAGACAGTGTAGGCTTTGATTAAGAAAAAATAACTAACTTAACACTTTTCCAGCTGGAGGAGGAAGTGACTCCATAAAAAAGGTCCTTATTTTCTTCAGTAGCCAAAGGGCCAGACACACCGCAGGCCGGGCACCCCGGCCAGCTGCAGGCGGGCTGACCGGGTGTCTCCCCCGCCTCCGCGCTGGGCCCTCAGACGCTCCGAAGTGAGACTTGCGTGGTCCTTCCTGTTGAAGCTGTTCCACTTCATATAAGTCATTATGCGTTAATTAGAAGAGGACTTGTTGAGCATTCATTAAACATTAAATACTAATTGAGCGCCCGGGGAGAGCGCCGGCACCATTCGGCCGCGGACTCATTCTCACGCCGGCCCGAACGGGGCCGGGGGCAGACGGGGCAGCCTTGGCCGCCTGCAGCCGTGTCCCCGGCCCGGGGGCGGCGTGCCCAGGGCGGCCAGGCAGGGCAGGCACAGACAGCATCCAGCCGCGTCCGCCGGTGCGAGGTAGAAGATGCGGCTTCATCTCCCCGCAGGGCTTTGAACCCACACGTCCCACGGGGGCCCCACGTCGGCCGGGCGGTGCCGGCCCCCGCACACTTCCCGGGGTCGGGGGCAAGCCACGCTTGCTCCCGGTACCTCCGAGCGGCCGGCATCGGGGGGCGGCCGGGTCACGGCCGCTCCATACGCTCCGCTGCCCCGCAGCCATCGTGCCGGGCGGGGAGGAGGCGGTGCCCCTGCACGGCGCTGCTCCTCTCGCGGCCCGGGCGCCGGCTCACGCCGTGCAG
>VZRH01005864.1:170666-215245 GCA_013397555.1 Urocynchramus pylzowi | reverse complement strand
GCCCTGGGCGCTGGGGGAACGCCGGGCACTGACAGTGCGCTGGGCACAGGCGGGCGAGCTGGGCGTCTGCAGCTGGAAACAAGTTGGAAACTGCCGAAGCAGGGTCCGTGCTGCCCAGGGAACTCGCTCTCCTCGAGAGGTCTGGTGCGCCGGGGAGGAAAGTACTCGCGGTGTTTTGAAATAGACTTCTCAAAACAAGTATTCACCGTACCGGCATGTAAAAAGGGCTAATGTATTAAAATGCAAATATGCATGTGTACTCGGCGATGCTGTTGCGTGTTTCCTGTTTACCATGTTAATTAGAAGTTGTAAGGCAGAACTTCGCCAAGAGTAATCCAGGGCAGTGTTTGACCCAGTAATGCTCACTAAGTGATGCAGTGGCTTTTATATTTCTGGGGTTTTTAGCCCAAAACACAAGCCACATATTTACTGATCTTCATTAATGAGAGATGTATGAATTGTAAGACAACTTACACCTTTGAAACTATTCTCTACCGGCACAAGTGTGGAAACTGACTCAGCCAGCAGGGAGAGAAAGTTAAACTCCCCACTCTTGTTTTTGTAAGGAAAAGTTTGACCCCGGTCTTGCAGGCACCAGGATGCTTTTCTGTAACGTTTTGAGTGACGATAACTAATTGTACAAAATTTTGAGATTTGGGATATATAAAGCTGCCATTATAAGGCAAGATGAGCACACTTGTAAACAAATGCAGGCAAAACCATACAGAAGCATCGTGGAGTCCTAGTTGTTTTTCAAGGGTTTTGTTGTTCTTGTTCTTTTTTTGAGAGCTAGTATTGTTCTGTAAACTGTTTTGTTTCCATGCAGTGTGTTCTTTTATATTAGAGGTAGTCCTAGAACTAACAAATGTATTATAGAAACAATTTTGACATTAACCAAATGTTTGTTTGTTTGTTTTTGTAGTCCACCTCACACCTTCCAGATTCTTCCAGAGAAGAAAATAAAAAGAAACCCGTTTTGGAAAGACTTGGAAATTTGTTTGGTACAGGGAAGAGGAAAAATGTCAAAAGTTCACTAGAACACGCTTCACGTCATAAGGGTGAGAGGTCAGGTTCTCCTCACGGGGCGCAGGCTGTGTACTGTAGGCACTTCAGAGAAGGACACGAAGCTCCTCAAGTAGAGAAACAAGTGAGAAACGTAAGTGCCCTTTCTGAGGCACAGGAGTATAATTTCAGTGGGGAAGTGAGACCACTGTATCACGATACGATTTCAGAATGGAGCAGTAGGGGAGTCTCTTCTGACAGCGAGTGGTCAGCAGATTGGAGCGGCAGCAGCGAAACCATTAAAAACTCTTTGTGCGAGAGCAGCCTGAACGTGGAAACACTGGGGTTGGAGAAAGAATCCGTCACAGATATAAATAATTCCACAACTCCAGATTTCATACAGAGCTTGAGAAATCTGTCTAGTGAAGACTTAGAAAAGAGTATCTTAAGTCACAAGCAGCTTGTGAACACGTGGGTGTCTGAGGAGCCTGGGCATGCAAAACCAAAGGATTTGCCATACGAGTTGGAATCTGCAGCAAGTGAACACGCATATTCTGCTAGAGTGTTAACTGTTGATATCTATCTGAGAAAAACAGACGAACTCCTTAATGAACCCGTGACTCTTAAATCAGAAGAAAATTGTAGTGATTTGGACACAATGGATAAAAAATCTGCTAGTAAAAGATCTGGAAAACGGAGAAAGTCTCAGTCGTCTAGTGACATTCCAAATGGAGAGAGAAACCAGACTGAGAATACTGCAAGAGAAGAATCTGGTTTTGAGGATGATGCCCATTCTGAGGTGTTTTCAGACAAGATAATAAACCCTGAACGAAAAGTGAGGTCTCTTCAACAGACTCCTGAAAGAAATTCCTCTTCCTCAGGTAATAATCAGGACCTAAAAGTTGGATCTGCTCACAAAGGGGCATCTAAAGCTGAAGCTGACAAGGGCAAGCAGCAGATCTCAAACACAAGCTCTGCAAGGAGAAGATCATATAAAAAGAATCAGTCGGATACTGTACCCATTTCCCCTACTGGTTTGAAGGGTCAGGTGAAAGATTACTCTTCAAAAAGGCAACCTTTAGCATCGCCAGAGACTAACCCAGTAACAAAAAGAACTTCAGTGGAAAAGGGAGCTATACCTGTGGCTTTTGGGGAAGACAGTTTGGAGTCTCCCAAAGCTTCTTTGGCTGCTAAGACAGAAGACTTGGTGTTTGCTGAAGGCAGAAATGATACCAAGGCAGTAAAGAATGGTAATGGTCCAGATGGAAGAGCTTTCTTGCATACTGATGGGATTAAAAATGGAGACCTGTGTTTGTCAGCTGAGAGACAGACAAATTCTGATTTAGACACCTCAAAGCTGAAGAGTTTGGATGCTTCCAGAACAGTCATGACAAAGATTAGCCTGTGAGTAACAAACTAGTTTACCTTGTCCTTGTAGCTGTAATTTTGCTTGTATCTGTGTTTAGAATTCTATGGCAACACTA
Source organism: Urocynchramus pylzowi (assembly GCA_013397555.1). Classification (NCBI taxonomy): domain Eukaryota; kingdom Metazoa; phylum Chordata; class Aves; order Passeriformes; family Fringillidae; genus Urocynchramus; species Urocynchramus pylzowi. The sequence continues at coordinate 212,759 of VZRH01005864.1, read as the reverse complement.
GCTGTGTATCTGTTATCTGTCTAAATTGTTTTCAGTTAAGAACTGCCTTCAAAAAAACAAGTTACCCTAACTAAAGCTACCACTCAACAAGCACTGCAGTCTACATGTATTCGAAAAATAATTAATTTTTTCATTTTTTAAATTGATAAGGAATGTCTTTGTCAATTTCACTATATGGAATAATTGAACATATATAAAAACTGCTCAGTCATCATCGTTGTGGATCAGATTAATTCATTTGTCATTGACCTTAATTTTTTTCTCTGTAACGAAATCAGAATGTGGTTGAAGATTTTGTATGTGAAAATCTTTTGAATAAGAAATGTATTCAAGTTTTCTATGAAACAGCCTAAGTTCTGCTATTATTTTATGAAGAAGTGTAGGATACAGCGTAGAACTTGATTGTTCGAATGTTATGATAGATCACACTCCAAAGCTTTGAATACATACGATTGCTTTCTTAAGTATGTGCAGGATGAATCGCTTAAATTTTGATGCATGTGAATAACATCAGGTATTTGCAGAATTATGCATATATTAGTTTTCAGTTTTTGATTTTACACTTGAAGAAACTGTCTTTGTCAAACAGGTGGTCAGAGCTTTCCTTAGGATTATAAAGAAGTGGCTGTATTTATAGAGTTCACTGTTACCACTAGCATGAGACCAGTGATTGATTACTTTGATACTGTTGCATTCTCATCCACAGGGAATGGTATGTTTGCATTATTCATTTCTGTTGGGGGGTTGCCACGGCTGTGTGCTGTGTGCTATTGCACTCCTCGTTCTGGCTTGTTCAGTGGTGGGTGTGGGGGCGCACTGAATCCTGTGGGCCCACCCGAGCTACACTGAGCGTTGATAATTGTCATTGTGTTAGAGGGATGTGGAGGCTCAACGTGATGGTTTAAGAGACATGTCTGTTTGCAATTATGCTTCCCACATCTGAGAAGCACAGGAGCAATTTCCTTTGCACAATTTGTAATACTCTACATCTGAGTTGTTCATTTGTAAGTTAAGTTTAAGAAGCCTAGCACTGAAAGTTAAACTGTGGCATTTTTGTACTCGGTGGTGCTTTGCCATCTGGCAGTATAGCTTACAAATCTTAAACTCTTGAGTTTGTATCTTCACAGTTTCAAAGGAAAGGTAGCTTTCATATTGTTTTTCTCTCTGTGTCACTGTCATTAGTGATGATGAGGTTATAAACACCTGCATAGCTGGATTTCATTTTTTCTGTGTATCGCCTGGGCTTGCTGTACAGTGAATTATCTTTTACTGTACTCATAAAGTAACAGATGAGTGTCCTGTCTGAAAGACTGAATTTTAATGAATAAACAACCTGTTCTATTTCATCCCATTTTGTGGAGTGTGTGACGCTGTGTCTTGGTCTTATCTGCTGCTATAGGAACTTTAGCCCTGGGTGGGGACTGCTGTGTTGCCTGCATGGTTTCTGATGCAGCTGATAGCTGTCATTGCACAGCACCACACCATTTCTTTCGCCAGAGTTACAAGCTCAGGTGATCTGGTATAATTTATAGTCATTCATTAGAACGTATGGACTATAAAGTTGGATGTGGATTAAGGTGCTGTAAAATGGGAAAGTGAAAGATGGTGCCATTACTAGAAGACGGTGTGTTTTTGTTCTCTAGTTATCACTGTGAACAGATAACTTTTTCATTTTCAAAGGTTAAAAAGTTATTGTTAGATAGTTCACATTAATTCCTTTCTGGCTGAAAAATACCCATTTACTTAGAGATTCATTGGCCCTTTTTAAGATGGATTTTATATAGTACAAGTAGTTTTTCCTTAAAAATGTATGTCTCTTACTAATGATCTTGTGCCAATTCTGGGAATCAGGTTTCTTTGGAAACAATTTCAAAACAGGTCAGTTTCTCCAGTCACCTCCAGAAATGCAGGTTTCCTGTAAATAAAGATAGCACTTTCTCTCTTTTCTCCATTTATGTCTGTGTACTGGATAACTTGAAAGTCACAGGATACTTTGCTTCTTGCTTTTGAAAGGGAGACCTATCAGATTTGAGACTAAAATGAGGTTGATGGTAAATCTTAATTGGCAAATAAAACCTCAGGCAGTAGTCACTTTGATGTGCTTAGCGGAAAACTTGGCTTCAGTTGTCATACTTAATGTTCAGACATGGTTTTGTAGTTGCCTTTACATTTAAGCCCACTTGTTGAGTTATTCTTCTCTTTTCACATGCCATTTTTCTTTGCTCACCTCAATCTGATATTTTGGCATCAGTGGTTTTTTGGCACCACTTGCAAGCTTGATGTGTGACTCACCTTCCATTTTTGACTGTTGGGAGAGGTTTAACTGCTTGCTTCCACAGTTTAGCTGCAAGGTGTAGCCAAAGAGAAGGACATTGGTATTTCTCTTGTGCCTGCTTGTTCCTGGCATTGCAGATCAGGAATGGGTAGTAAGAATAAGCCACACTGGACTGTTTGTAAGAAAGCATTTGTGCTGTTAAGTTTTTCTCCATACAAGATGAGAGGCTTAAAGGACACTCAAACATTACCTTTTAAACAAGCTTGGAGACTCAGTTCTTGCAGTAAAGTGCATCTTTTGGCTGTATTTTAAACCAGTACTTCGTAGTGTGGAAAAAGGTGTAATGAAAAGATTAGAGGAGGCCAGCTGTAGTGAGTGGAGCTGCAGGGCTGAGCTTTCTCATGCTTTTTGGTCTCAGCTGTTTGGCTGCTGCTTCTGTGCAGAAATACAGCAGAATACAAAATACAAAGTGTTGAAGTGGTTGTTTCTGCATAAATTTGCAAAGCTTGAAACTATACCTTTGAGGGGTGAGCTCTTTATTTAAAATAGGTTTTAGGTATGGCTGATAAGTATCTCTGTTAGCCATTAAACTTGCTTGTGTCAGGGCACACAGAGAGACACAGATTTTATGGGGAAGATACGTGTTATGTTGAAATAAATGCATGTAGTAGTGCAAGTGACAGGCTGACAAAAAAGTGGTATGGGAATCAATTTGTTAAGTTTTTTTGGGCCATTAGTGTTACCTCTTGAAAATACAGATAAAAGAAAAGGATAAGTACATTTTTTCTTCTGATCAGAAAAGGATATGAAAGGTCTTGGTGAGCAGGAAATTCAGCATATGTCAGTAGTTTGTCATTGTACCAGGTGAAGGCTAAGCCTGTGCTGTGCTCCATAGGCAGGAGCATAGCCAGCAGGTCAAAGGACAAGATACTTGGTGCCCATGGGTCTACATCTGGGTCACTCTGTTGAGTTGTAGCCCTTCCTCCCTTTCCAACTCTCTTCTGGTATAAGAGAGATGTTCCCAAAATGGAATGAGTCCAGCAGTGAGCCATTAAAGAAGGTGGCAGCTCTGGAGCAAATCATGTATGAGGAGAAGTGGAAACAGCTTGCTTTCTTCAACTGAGAGAAGAAGAGGATACAGGTAGACCTCAGTCATCTCTCACTACCTATAGAGAAGGCAGAACCAGATTTGTCTCTGAGCTGTGAAGGGACAACAGCCACAGCTGCAAGCTGTAACAGTTTTAACGGGATTTAAGTTTTAATGGGATATAAGGCAAAAATTATTTATAGTGGCAGTGGCCTCCCTGCTGAAGTGCATCACTAGGAAGGTTGGGAGATCTTGACCCTTGAAGTTATTCAAAACTTGGTCAAGCAAAGCCTTCAGGAACTTGATCTAACTTTGAAGCTGTCCCTATTTTGAGTAGGAGGTTAGGCTAGCTGATTTTCAGAGGTCCCTTGCAACTTGTATTCGTTTTCCAAAAAGAGAAGTCATAGAATAATTTAACTTTTAAAAGTTTAGGAAAAAACAGTTGTAGTTCAAGTGAAATGTAGTACCTCAGTATATTTAATTTTATGCTGTTTTATAGTTCCTTTCATACCTTCCCTCTTTCAGGAACATTTTGTTTTTCTGTTTTTTCTTAAGTTTTCCAAGTGTTTTATTAGCACTTCTTTGAAGTATGGCCAGTGGATTTTAAGTTTGCTATTTCCTCTTTTATTGATCATGCATTCTTCATAATTCTTCATAAAGTTGTGAAGTAGCATGAGAAGGCTGGTAGTTAGAGGGAGCAGCATTAGGAGGTCTTCTCTGAAATGACATGATGATAAGAAGGACATGGAACTGTTGGAGCAAATCCAGAGGAGGGCACAAAGTTGATAAGAGGACTAGAGCACCTTCCCTATTGAGACAGGCTGAGAGAGTTGGGGCTTCTCGGGGAAGAGAAGATTGCATGGAGACCTCATAAAAACCTTCCAGTATCTGAAGGTGGGGGGGTCTACAGGGAAGCTGAAAAGGGACTCTTTGCCAGGAACTGTAGTGATAGGACAAGGAGTACTGAGTACAAACTGAGAGACAGGAAATTTATATTGGATATTAGGACGAAACTTTTTACTGTGAGGTTGGTGAGACACTACAAAAGGTTGCCTGGGGAGGCTGAGGATGTCCCAACCCTGGCAGTGTTCACAACCAGGTTGGAAAAGGCTTTGAGCAACCTGGTCTAGTGGGAGGTGTCCCTGCCCATGGCAGGGGAGTTGAGGCTAGATGGTCTTTTAAGATGCATTGCAGCCTCTTAATAGTCTACAATGCATGATTTTTAACAGTTGCTCTCTGTATAGATTCATAGGTAACTATTTTTGAATCCTCCTGTTATTTCAGTAAGCTTGTTCCTCATGGTATTCCCAAGAAATAAAGCTTGTACAATGGAGAGTCTTGCATTGGAAGGGTCTAATTTCTAACTTGGGATGTATTACTTGAGGAAGAGGGGAAAGGATCTCACTTTCGCAGGTTGTTCCTGTATGTCACACCTCTTTCTTCGACTAAAGAGCTGCCTGAGAACTTAGTGAACAGTTTATGTAGGTAAAAAAAGAAGAAAGCACTTAAATACCAGAATCATCCATTGATTGGTAGAGCATTTGGAACCCTGGAGATTGCTGCAAGCTATTTTCTTTTTATCTCCCACCTTTGTCAGTTTTCATGTAGGGCAGTTTCTACCTATCCTCCTACTACTGAGTGTCCCCAGATTCCTCTTTGGAGAACAGGACTGTTTTGGAGGTAATGGTGGGCTTCTTGACACTCCTTAGATCTGACTGATTAATTCTGAAGCCATTTGCCCTGCATCTTCACAGCTGTTCATACTGTACAGTATGCAATAGCAAGTTACATGGACAAATAATTTTTCCTGGTTGTAGGTATTTAGAGAAAAGAGCTCGAAACACTCAGCTGTGCATCATCAGCCTTCTGCCATAGCACAGGAGTACTGTGTGCATGTACTTGTACATGCCTCTCTGTCCACTCTGACAGAAAAGATTTGTGTTTCCAAATTCCATTCTTGTAAAATTATTAGGCTTAGTTTACACAATTTAAATTGTTAGCTAAGTTACCTGAAGGAAGTGGAAGAGTCCTCACACGTGGTGTTCGCTTAGCCAAGGTGGTGATGCAGTGCTTGGGGACAGCTAACGTTTTCTGCAAGCACTCATGAGAGTGGAAGAGTTCTTGCACTCAATTTGAGGTTGCTTCTGCAGTGTAGGTGTAAAGGGTGCAAAGAATCTGGGCAGATGTCTTCAAAACTCATTGGAGAGAATATGCAAATGTTAACCAACTCATTATCACCTTAATGAATTGGGATTTGTTTTCTAAACTCTGTAGGGAACTGCATGTTTATAATTTATTCTGCCTATTCACTACTAAATTTTAATGTCTGTCAGTCGTAAGTAGTTGAGTTCTCTGCCTCAATTGCAGATGCTGTAAGTTGCTGTGTTTGTTTTACTCACCTTAAATAACTAAGTACATGTTTGAAATATATACTCCTTATTTAGTGTCTAATTTTTTAAATCCCTATAGTTACTCCTCTTTTAGTTGATTCCTTTTGACATATCAAAATTTGAATTGTCTGTGGTTTATAATTCTACATTTTATTGTTTTGAAAATTGTTAAAAGCCCATTCAAGATTAATTAAAGATGTCACTCTGTGTCACTTTGCCTCCTGTAGTCCAGCCAAACCGAAGAACATAGAGCTGAATTTTAAAACACCTATGAATCAAGACAGTTTAGAAAGTGAACAGGACACTCTTGAAAAACCAGTTAATAAAACTAACAGCAACATTGCCAACAAAATTTCCTTGTTTGAAAACAAATGTGCTAACCAGAGCCAGAGACCTACTGACATCCCTGCTTCAAAAAATAATGCTGTACCAAGCACATTCGTTGGAAGAGCAAAGCTGAAATTTGGAAAACAACCTAAAGAAAATGAACAGCCTGATAAAACATTAAATAAGCAAAGCAGTCGTCAGAAGTTATTTGAGAATGGCACACTGGAAAAAGAAAGCACTGCAGAGTTAAAAGGCAAAAATGGAGAAAGCTTTGCCTCTTATGAGGATATTGGGAAGACAACAGAACTTAAAGTAAAAGCTGCTATATCCCTTTTTAACCAAAGCAGCAAAAGTGATGCTGGTAGTGTCTCTCTGAAGCAGCCAGAACCAGAATTAACCACAGCAAAAAAAGAAAGTTCACCTTTTAAACTGCCTTTGCACTCACCTGTAAAAACTGAAAATGCTCAAGATCCTTTCTACCAAAGAAATTACACCAGCTCAGAATTCCATAGAAACGAAGAAAAAGTGCTGCCAAACACTGAGGCTTTATCACCTTGCAATGATGATAAATATCCTCTACCATCTCAGGTTTCCAGATCAGAATTTAAGAAGATGGAAAATGGAGATAAAAAGGTAAAGCCAGGAGATTTGAACTTTGCAGCACTGCAGTATGATGACAGCAATCAAGTATTGGAATCAGAGCACAGCACTAATACACAGAAGAGCCCAGAGAAAACCTGTAATGGATCTGCTGAAGATGACAGCATTTTTGATTCCCCATCTGACATGAAGAAGTTTGCTGAAACAATAAAAAACTTAGACAGCTCAGTTTGTTTACCCCAGAAAAAGAAGAGGTCAAAGCTTCCCAAGTCTCCAGCACCCCACTTTGCAATGCCTCCCATTCACGAAGACAACTTAGAGAAAGTATTTGATCCTAGTGTATTTACTTTTGGTTTGGGACTGAGGAGGGAAAAAACACAGGATCTGTTACCAGCACAACAAATGAAAATGCAAAGCCTGGAAACAATAGCCAGAGTCAGGCCCAAGCGTGCATCAACAGAGCAAAGTATCATATTCAAAGCTCTGCAGTCGTGTAGAGAGGAACCTGCCTTTACTCAGGAAGTAAATGGAAAGGAGAACATTGATTGTACAGATGGTGAAATTAAGAGATCACGGCTTGAAAAAAGCTCCCTCTTCTCAAGCTTGCTGTCTTCTAAAGAAAAGTTTTTTAGCCCTTCTGTCGCTTCAGTAAATAACACAACAGCTTTTGCAACAGACTCCTCGGGGATGCCTCCTTTACAACAGGATGTTTCTGGGCCATTCATCATGCCTCAAAAATCTGAGGTAATAAAGATCATTCAGGAAATGAAACTATGTTTGTCTACCTGCTGAATGACTGTTAATTTTGATTTTGCAATTCAGTCTCTTTCAGATATGAAGTTTCCAAGTTTTGTGGAGAAGTACCTGCAAGGCGATAGTGCAAAAAAAGAACTAAGTTTACAAATGCCCAACTATGGCAATCCTGAGAAGGGTTTTTCGAGCTGGTTAGGAACAAGCAGATATGAATCAAATGTCCCCCCTGGTTTATTAGATGTGGATGTAAGTATTGTGTTTTTAAAAAGCTGCCTGCAAAGTTATCCAGCTTTTATGTTTTTGATAGACAATGTGCATATATTGTTTTGTTTCCCCTCTTTGGGATATATATAGATTACCAATACATTGAGGTGAACTTAGGTATGGTACCAGTTTTATCTGAAAATGAAAATGATCTATCAGCATAATTAAGGGCTCTTTATTTTGAGACTTTTTGCAAATATGAATGGAAAGCATTTTTTGAATATGTCTTCATACTTGATTTGTATTATACTGAAACAAATCTTATGCTAACTTTAATTTTTTTATTGCAAATTAGTAGAATGCTTTCTGTGAACTTCAGAAAACTTCTGCTGAAGTAATGTCTCTTCTCTTTCAACAAGACATTCAGCCACTGTACCATTAAGTAACGAGCAAATTTTTTATTTTAGCCCTATGTTGTATTCCCGTGCATTGGCAGAAAATATATATATTCTTTAAGAATACTTTAAGAACTGGAGAGTAGTGATTGTTGAAAATGCTGCTACAGTAGAGGGCTGTCCCTTGGTCTGATTACAAGCATCTGTTCTTCCTGACTGAAGGCAGACCTATGTTTTCCCCTCAAAGCAACTTTATTATGGAATATATTGGTAATTTCTGTTTTTAAAATGATGAACCAATGTCCTGTAGTATTTGCTATATCTGTTAATGTAAGCCCTTATTGTAACCTGTGAAGAAAATTATATTCAGGAGATCTAAGAACCATGGGAAGAAATATGTTTTTTAAAGTTTAATAGCCAGATGAATGTGACCTGTGGAATCGAAGCAGCATGGAAGAAGTTTGAGAAGTACTTTCAGAAGATAATGGTTATCTGCTGTAGCAGTTCTGCTAAAAGGAGTGGCAATGTAGAATTAGCTCCTTTCTTTGTCACTTTGCAGGAAACAACCATCCATGACACCTTGCAGTTTTGAGAATGTAGATTCTTCTCTTATGGGAAGTATTCTTAATTAGATTGGAGATGAAACTTAGGGGGGTTATTTACAGTAGATTTTTGTTACCAGTTAAAGAGGCTTTCTTACTCTGATGGTTCTGCTTGGATTTAAAAACTTAAATTTAAAGCTAAATGTCTAGTACTGTCTTAGTTTGGTTTTTGCTACTTAAACTGTTGTTCTTGAGTGTGTTTCAATTTTGCAGTACTGTGTGGAGGCCTGATATAGCAGTGGAGTGTGTACATACCTAAGACTGCATTTGAGAGAATCCCTTTAGGCTTCAAAGGGTTTCTGGATTTCTGTGGCACTGTTGCTGACTGAATTGTTTTGCTCAAGTTAGGAATCAAAAATGTTTCTGTGAGGTGTTCCTGCTGTGCATCTTCCACTGACTAAGAAAATGATGATGCAATGGCTAGTGAGTGGGTAATGTGAAGGAAAGCGTAAGGGCAGCCCAAAACAATGACTTTGTCATTCCTCAAAACACAGAACAAGTTTTAACTGGAATTGAAGCGCAGGCTTAAAAACCAGTCGTGCTTCAACATGTCTTGATGATGCCTACAAAAACCTGGTGGTGGTTAAGAACTGTCTTGCGACCACTGTCTGCTCTGCAGATTAACTGCTATGTTCTCCTTAATTCCTTGCATGTGTTGCTGGTTACCTATTTAGGGGAAGGATCTGTTTTTGTCTTTTTGTTTGTGTGAATCACTCCTAGAAGAGCAGGACCCTGTCCCAGAATGAGCACTCCTGTCCTTCCTAGGAAACTAAACACATAATTTCAATGCTTGCTTTATTTGTTTGAAGGTGACATGATGCAACCACAACTTTCCCATATATTCTACATCATACAATTTACTGCTGACTTCAACATTGTTTTAGATTTTGTATACCTCTGTGTGTTTTACTTGTTCTGAATATTTTTAGTTTATCACTTAGTGTGCGGTCTCAGACTCTTTGAGGCAGCCTGTTACAAAATTCATTATGCTAGTTAGCTCATACATATATGTGCCATCATGCATCCTCAGTATTTTCATATATTCCTTCAAAATTTATCATGCTTTATGGCTTGACATTTTTAGACATTTAAACTCATCTTTATCATTGTACAGCATGGACTTCATCAGTGGCAGTTTTTAAAGTAGTCTCTTGGTATTGAACTCCTGGAATATATAGGAGGCTGATCAGGACGATTGTAAAGCATTTAAAATCTGAGGTTAGTCAGCTTCAGTGAGATGATAACTCAGAGTTTAAAGAAAGCATCTCAATTCATACATTTGTGACAAGATGCTGCTCTGCATGGGAGCAGATTCCCGTGATTGAAGAGAGATTGAAGTGGTAAGTAGGTATAATTGAAAGGTTACCAAGTTTTACTATTCAGAGTATTTTTTATTTTGTTCTACTAGGCCTTTTTTATAGCTGAATATCTTTATTGAATTTTTTTTTTCATTTTGTGGGGTTTTTTGTCATTTTTTCCTCTTCTCACTGTCTATTAGACACTTCCAAGAAATGGACAAAGTAAAATCAATCCCAGACCTGGCAAGGTAAGATCAATTTTAATAGTTTTAGTGTTCCTTTCTATAGTTAAAGCTTAGGAAGATAGAACTGTATGTTACTGGTGTGTTTTTCTCTTTTTTTGTTTTTTTTTAAATGCAGCTGGTGATATACTGTGACTCAGACTGTCAAAAAGCTGGCATTGAAGTTTTCCATGATGTTCCAGATTGCAGTTCTTGGGTTCTGTCCCCAGCAATTTTAGTTAAAGTCATCAGAGGATGGTAAGAGATCAATTTTTACTCTTTTTACAAAGATTTTTACTCTATCCAAAATGTTTTGAAACAGAACTGGCATGTGATTCACAGTAAGTCTGCCTTGTAAATGGCAATGTAACATGGACAGCTGTGAGCAAGAAATAGGGCATTTTACCTCTGCAACAGGAAGTTCTGAGCTGGAAAACTTATTTTGCTGACTAATTGAGTGAGTGTTACCATCTGGTGGGGTGCAAGATGTCACCAGGCATAGGTGTGGGATGAAATGACAAATTCTGTTCAGCTATTTTGCCCTTCAGCTCCTCTGGTCATTAGGGATTCTTGCATAGTTATTTGGATTGGGCTAAAAGGCTAGCAAATAAGTTTAAAGCTAGGTCTTACATAATTGTTTCATGACCAAAGGAATAGGATGGTGCTGCAGAGATAATGGACTGTTTCTCTGACAAAAAGAGAGATTTTGCTCTAAAAGCTATTTTGCCCAGGAGTAATTCAAAGTTCATCTCCTGCTTTCTTCATAGCATCAACAGAAGGGCCATTAGTAGTGTGGCTAGCACAGCAAGTTATGCTGTGGCCAGGCTATAATGCAGTCAAATAGCAGGTTCTCAAAAGTAATTATCTGATAGTAAGGTGCAGACACAAGGGCTAGCCACAGTAGGAGGTACTGGGAAGCAAACTGATTGCTGTTTAGCTTCAGAAAACTGGAACAAAAACCTTTTGATCTCTGTAAACCAGGTCATCTTTTCTAGCATGGTCTAGAGGGACAGGGTTTGGGGTTTTTTCCTCCTTCCACAGGATCCAAGCAACTTGTCTGTTTATACATAATGCAGCAGTCTGCAGTGTCATTGTTTTCTCTGATGTACAAATTGGTTCTGATTAGTATCTCATACAAAGTCTGGTATTCAGAGACAGTAGTCTGTGCTGCTCCAAATTATCAATTTTAAAAGGTGGAGGAATTTTTTGTGAAAGTACAATTCAGCAGTAGACATCTTTGTTTTTATCATTGTTTTTAAAGGTATCACAGAGACTGAAAATGGCTTGCATCAGCAGTTTTGGGTGAATAAGCTGTATTGGGGAAATGGCAAGGGTTTGGAAACAGTACTGTGTATGAAATTATTTGTTAAGTGGGATCATGATTTTTGCAAATCACACTTGATAAAGCACCATGAAAAATTAGATTTTTAAAAAATTTATTTTAAGCTGGATACTCTATGAAAAACCAAATTTTGAAGGCCCCTCTATTCCACTGGAAGAAGGAGAGTTGGAACTTACAGACATTTGGGGTGCAGGTGCTTCTGAAGAGCAAAGTGACTGCAAGTCTCAAAAGCCTGCAGTGATCGGTTCAATAAGGCATGTTGTTAAGGCAAGTAATATAAGTCAAAAATCTTTTTATAGATCTTAATGTATAGTGGTGTTTTATACTGATAGTGTATGATTGGTCTATTAGGACACGAGTGTAACATGAGCTACAAGTGCATGGAACAATATTCTGTGTTGACTTTCATGTTTAATCACAAAATGCATGTGGGGGCTTTTGCACAGTGGAGGTTGTGGTAACATCAAGAGGAAGGACAGGGTAGGAGCAGAACTTGGTGGGCTTTATTAGAGTAGCCACCGAAATGCTACATACAGCATGTGTTTTGTAGTCTGGTCAGTGTCAGGAAAAGCATCCCAGGAAACCATCAATAATTCGGTATTTTCAAAATACGGCTTTTTCTTTTTTTCCAATACAAGCCAAATTTGCGCTCAATACAGACTTCAATGTGAAACACCAAACTTTGGTTTGCCTGCTATGGGCAAACTTACCAGTGAGTTTCACACATGATGGAACATCCTTTCTACATGCACTTTTAACCTACCATTAAGCAGTTGCAATTGCAGGTTGCTAAAACAAGCACAAGCTATAAAGTTATTTGACTAGGAAAGGAAAAAGGAGGAATATATATTGCTTGTAACTACAATTCTTGTTTAAGTTGCAGTTCTCTTCAAGGGTGGCTTGTTTGGTATTATCTTAGGATTTCATTTGCTAGAGGAGATGTTAACTGATGAAAGAAGATGCATTCCTGCCTAGATGGCAGAAAGTAAACAATGTAAATGCTGATTAGAGATTGACTGACTGTCTTGGTTCAAACAGAGACAGGCAAACTGGCTTAGCTATACTTTTATTATAGGCATCTAATAGCAGTAGTAATTGACAAGGGGGGAAACAATTTAAAATAAACAGGTGTTTCAGAACTGATTTAGTTATGCACAGTAATTACAGAACTCGCAGCACAGATCAAGTGATTATGGCGATCTTCATTTTTCAGGATTACAGGGTTTGCCGAATTGATTTGTATACAGAGCCTGAAGGGTTAGGAATCGTGACTTCCTTTTTTGATGACACTGAAGAAACAGGGGTGTTTGGAACCACTCAGAAGACTTGTTCTATTAAAGTGCATTGGGGCATGTAAGTATGCAGCTCTGTATGAATGTGTAGTGCGATGACAGGAATTTGGTTTAAACCATTGGTTACACCTGTCAGACTTGCGAGCAGGCTATATTTATTCTAGTCCTGTATTTTGGCAGTATATTTGTTGACAGTAATGCTTCACTGTAATGCTTCACTCTTGAGGAGTCTGACCTAGAATGTTTTGTTAGAGCTAGATTTTCTTCTGCTTGCATGTAGTAAATACTGAATAACCCTTGTGTATTTGTAGCCGAGGAATAAGAGTCTGCCTCTCTTGCTTTTTCTCATTCAGGCAAACTTATCATAAGTGAGGGTGGGGAATTAACTGTTATAATAAGACCACATTTCTCACTTGCTTTCTTCTAAACTTGAAATCATCCCACTAAAAGAAGAAAAATTTTGAAGTCCTTCTGTAATAAACTAAAACTTATTGCTTTAGGGAGTCCATACGTGACATTCTTGTATTTTACAGTGCATTTTGATCTGGGATTTTATGGTGATTTTTAATACAAAGATGTTATGTCACCTGAAAATATCTGGCCATCTGAGTTAGGAGGGTAATATTGTGAACCAAGCAAGCTTTTATGAGAAAGGAGACCTCTAAGGAGCAATCAAGGTGCTCTACCAATATTGGTTTTCATGGCTTAATAAACAAACTTGTAAATTGTTATGGAAAACATGCTTCAAAGTAGTACTGGGAAAAGTATGCAGAAGAGAGAGACTTCTTTCAGAAAAAATGAAACTGGAGCTACTTCCAGTCATCCTGCAGAACTTCTTACAGGGTGTACAGACCTTGGTTGTTAGCTCTTTTATTTGGACACTGGTAGCACTTGCCTTGCTGCAAATAGTCTAACTATCAAAAATTGCCCAGCTGAAGGCGGGTGTTACATACCACTGCAAAGATGTTTCAAATCTACCCCATGATACATGGACATTTTTGTTGTTAGGTGAAGGGTATTTTATCTGAGTAAATATTTACACCTTAGTTTGTGGAAAAAAATGAAGCATTTTGTTATGTAGGCAAATTTGAAGAAGTCCAAGTAGTTGGTTCTCTGACAGGAAGTTATTTCTGGTGAACTGCAACCTCAGTCCAAATTACATGTCTTGCAAGAGTAATGAAATCAGATGTTATTTGGAGGTTGATTGTCAATTCACTTCATCTATGTCTCCACTTTATTCCTGCCTCACTTAAAAGCTATTTGTGACCAGTAAAATTACAATTTTTTTTTTTGGAAGGAGGCAGAGCCTGTGCACATCTAAGTTGTCTTTATTTTGCATTAGTGTAACAGCATTGTTTTACTAAATCCACATGAACTCTTGCTGTCTTAATATCTCTCTCTTTCATTTGTATCCCTGAAGGAAAGCACACTAATATTTTCACTATTAAGTGAAATATATTATTTTTCAACTGTCTTTCTTGGATATCTGCTTATTAGTCCAGTGTAGAAAGAAGTCGCTTCCATGAGAAGTTCTGCAGATGGCTGCTATTTTTTTGCATGTTGCAGGGTTAAGGGTTTTTTTGCCTTTAGTTTACAGGCATGACATGGTTCACTGTGTTGGCAGGTGAGGGAGGCTCTGATTCTGAGTCACCTTGCCATGTGGGTGTGGTTGTATCATCTTAAAGTTTCCTAGTGTTCATGCTTAATTGCTGTTTGTTAAAAGCTGCCAACAAAAATGAGTCACCTTTATCTTCTGACTGTACTCTCTCCTTGTTCTTCCATGTGTGTCAGTTCTTGCCGTGAAGTTAGTCACAGAGTCCTTTAGGATGGAAAAGGCCTTATAAGACCATCCAGTACCATTAACCCAGCACTGCCAAGTCCACCACTAAACCATGTCCCTAAGCACCACTACTGCACATCTTTTAAATACCTACAGGGATTGTGACTCCACCACTCCCCCTGTTCTAATGATTGACAGCTCTTTCAGTGAATTATTTTTTCCTAATATCCAGTCTAAACCTCCACAGGTGCAGCTTGAGGCCATTTCCTCTTGTCCAGTCACTCCCTGCCTACTACCTCCTTTCAAGGCAGTTGTAAAGAGCAGTGAGGTCTACCTGGCATCTCATTCTTTCCAGGCTGAGCACGTCCAGCTCCCTCAGCCACTCTCATTGGACTTGGGCTCCAGACCTTTCACCAGCTCCATTGTCCCCTTCTAGACATGATCCAGCCCCTCAATGTCCTTCATGTAGTGAGGGGCCCAAAACTGATCCTAAACCACAGGATTTGAAGTGTGGCATCGCCAGTGTTGAGTACAGGGGGACAGCCACTGCCTTGGTCCCGCTGGCCACACTGCTGCTTCTCGGGATCTGCTCTGGTCAGGATGACCCTGAGGTGTGCTAAAAAGTCTTTTTTCCCAACCCGGCTGTCGAAGAAGGAGTCAGAAGACTTCGGCTGTCGGTCTCAAGGCTGTTTATTGTTTCTTATCTAAAAACATTTTCTGTCTGAGCTGCTGAGGTCTGTTCAGCAGGTCAGTCCAAGGCGCACTGCCTCCCACGGGGCTGGTGTTGTCTTTTATACTATAACTACGTTTTTGATATTTACAATTATGTTCCAATCCCTATCACCTATGTTAGACAGTGACTTTGAGCCAATCTAAGAATGCCAACACCACCTAGAAAGATGGACATTAGGAAGAAGAAAAAAGGAGGTCAGGGCACGCCCCAATTCCTCCATCTTAGAACCTTAAACCCCCATGTACAAAATCCTAAAATTTCTTTTTTCACCCTATAACTACTACTACTATGCTGTCTAAACTTTTGTGACTTCCAATTCCTCATACAAAGGTGGCAATTTGTTCCATGGGTCAAACTCAAAACCACAGGGGTCTTTGGCTGCATGCCAGGGTCTCCAACCCCCCTGCCAGGGCTTCAAAGCCCCCTGGCTGGGACTCAGATCATCCAGGACTGTCAGAGAGACATCCTGGGTTCCGACAGCTGCTGATACAGGAGAAGATGCCATTGGCCTTCTTGGCCACCTGGGCACATGTTGGCTTAAGTATAACTGCTGTTGACCAGCACACCTAAGTCTTTTTCTGCCAAGCAGCTTTTCAGCCACTCTTCCCCAGTCTTGAAGCACTGCTTGGGATTGTTGTGATCTGGCACTTTCCCATGTTGAACTTCATCCCATTGGCCTTGGCCCATCTATCCAGATCCCTCTATAAAGCTTTCTTACCCTTCAGCAGATCACCTAACTTCTCCCACCCAACTTCTTGTCATCTTCAAAACAACTGAGGGAGCACTCAAATCCCCTCATCCAAATGATTGATATTAAGGTATTAAACAGAATTTTCCCTGGTACTAAGCCCTTGGAAGTACCACGTGTGACCAGCCACAAGCCAAGGGCTTACTGAGTGTTGTGAATACAGGCCACACAATGTATCAAACATTCAGCTACAGACAGTAATAAAACTAAAGCACCTTGTTTCTTGGAGCCATGTGTCTGCAATGAAACTATACCAATTTGAGCCAGTTTATATTAGCTTGGAATCTCCCTTTAAAGGGAGCAATGATCTTGTTCCTAAAGTAAGCATATTGTCTTGTTCTTTATAGTTCAGAAATGCTCTGGGGGTTTTATGTCTTACTTTTGTCCCTTCACCCCTCTACTTTTAGATGGCTTCTTTATGAAGAACCCGGTTTCCAGGGAGTCCCTTTAATGTTGGAGCCTGGTGAATATCCTAATTTATTATTCTGGGAGAAGAAGGAAGCCTACATTAGGTCCATGAGACCCTTGAAAATGGTAAACTACTGCTATTACTTAGAAGTTAAATGACCTATATGTGTTAGAAATAATGTATTAAGGTGGTTAGATTTTGTAAGTCTTTTTCAAGACTTACAAAAATCTAACTCTTTAAAAAAAACCTGAGATTTTTAATCTATAAAATTCTTGAATTTAACAACATTTGATTGCATCCATCTCTGCCATTAATCTGCCATTTATTTTCAGTTGCACTCCTTAAGGAATATTTCACCTTAGTCCTGACTTTTTGTAAAGAATTGGTGACTCTTAGGGACATCTACAAGTTGTCTAAGTCATGAACAGCTTAATTTTTTCTTTTTTTTTCCTTTTAACAGGGTGGTCGCAAAGTTGAATTCAGTGGAGAGCCAAAGGTAAAAGTCAGTATGTATTGATTGTCCAAAGCTATTTTACAGCACATGAACTACACATGGGTAGATAAGTATGCTTTGATTGGATACCAACTACTGATGGTTTACTGGGATAGATCTTTTGTATGTGACCACACCATGAAAATACAACTTCTGTTACATTTCTGCATCCATCACATGCATATATGACAGTATTAACAGCAATCCAGATGATGCAGATGGGTAATAAATACTCAAGCCCTCATGTTGCATCTCTAGTGTAAAGATATCTTGTAGAGAAGAGAGAGATCCCACTAGTTGGTTTCATCATTTTGCATTCTCCCTCTGTGTGCCCATGCAAAAGAAACTCTCTATTGTTGGAATTCATCATCCTCCCTCTCCAATTTTTCTTTTACTTCATTTCCACTCCAGGTACTTGTTTATGAGAAGCCTTTCTTTGAAGGAAGACATGTGGAAATAGAATCAGAGGTCTTTATGCTTGATGACAAGGAATCAGAAGACAAGACAAGACTTCCTCTTACATCAGTGGGATCCATGAAAGTATTGGGAGGAGTGTAAGTGTGGAAAAGTGGTCTTTACCCTTCAGCTGAAGTAGTAACTCCATAGGCTGGAAGTTGCAGTGGACAAATCCAGTCCCTGTTTATTTTGTTTCTGTAATTTTTGCGTTGAGGTTTACACCGGGGTTAAATTTGAAAATATTCACAGCAAAAGAATAAATATTACATACCTATATGTTCTTCATGAAAGCGTGGTGTGGCACTTGTCCATTTTCACATGCAGACTCTGTTGTTGTTGTTGTTCAGTTGGGTTGCTTACGAGAAGCCTGGCTTTGAAGGCCATCAGTACTTGCTGGAAGAAGGAGCGTATCGGGATTGGACAGACTGGGGTGGCTACGATGAGGAGGTGCAGTCCCTGCGACCAATTGTTGGTGTAAGTTCCAAGAACACCTAGTAGGCATTTCCTGAGTGCTCTGAGATGTCATGTGGCACTTTCCTTATGGTGCTTCTGTTTGTTTTGACAGGACTTCACAAGCTCTCATATGATAATGTACAGTGAAAAAGACTTTGGATCAAAGGGTTCCAATATCAACGTGTTAGGTATCATTTCCAATTTGAAAGACACTGGATATGGGCTGAGGACACAGTCTATAAATGTGCTAAGTGGCGTGTAAGTGATATTTTTATTCACACTTTCATTTTAGATATGCTGGTCTTTAATAGAAATTGATAGTGTTTGCAGATGTTTTTCAGAACTGTGACTTCTATGTGGAGTCTTCAGATAAAATTTTCTGCCCTTGACCACAGAATGTGAAAAGCAAAGTTTTGGTGAATATGTACAGTAAATCATCTTTCTTCTTACAATAAGATAAGATGGTCCCAGGAAGCATTGACTTTCTGATACACAGAGTATGAAAGCATGACATGAGATTTCATCAAGAGAGGAAGAAATAGCTTGTTCTTGTGGCTGCATTTGTTTGAAGCATTTCAACAGCAAAATTGTTATGGAAGTAGTTTCCAGTTTAGAAACTGATGTCCAGGCTTCTTGCATTTGACCAGAGGTAGATTCCTTGCTCTTTCTCTCACTTGTGTTTTAAATAGAGATAACTTTTACTATGCTCACTAATACCTTCTGATACTAGGAAGAGTAACTGTTCTGAAAATTAACATTGCTTTTGCAGTGAATCCTGTAGGTTTAACAGTGGTTTAGTGCTGTGGTGTTGGTTTTTATTGTTTTTGGGGTTTTGTTAAAGATATGGTTCCCAAAAGTCTGTATTAGCCATGGCCATTAACAAACCACCTCTTAGTGCCATGAGTGCTATCACATACAGTTGATCAGCTGATAGAATTTGCTGTTTGATTAGTCAAGTCCATCAACTGCAGATTGAGTTTCACAGCCTTGCAGACCATATCAAAGTATTTTGGAAATGCCAACAAGTATTAGCAATCACAGCTGCAAACATACAAAATCAAATAAAGTACCAGAACCAAAAAAGCACAAGATGCACAGCCTGTCTCCCTGCCTGGTATGCATGCAGGTGACTTGCTGGAAGCTCTGCCTTAGCCAGCCACACCCAAAATCTTTCCCTGTGTTATCTGTGCTATATCTCTGCAGGTTTTGTCTGGATAAAGGTTGCAGAATCAAGCTCGGTGCATTCCAGAGGAATGCTTTTAATTTGTATATGTATATGGTGTGACAGCAGGTTTTTTCTGCCTGGTGACCTTTGAAGTCACTGTGCTCTTTTGTCTTCTGTAATATGCTAGAGAGATTTCTGGGAAGGAGTTGCCTCTAAAGGTTGGGAAACAAATTGTGGATTACCTATCATGCCCTTCATGTAGTTGTTCTAGTAAATGTGTCTATTGCATCTGAGATAGGAATCCTACACGAGTTTGAGTGTTCTAGTAATTAAGAGTGACTTTAACACTCTGATGGCAAAGGTGGCTAGAGGTCTTTATGAACAAAACTTGTCCCACAGACTGCTACCACTCCTGTAGACTCCAAAAGATGTAATTTGTAGCAATAAGCTTTTAAAAAATTTAGATGCATTTTTCAGAACAGGTAGCTAGCACTCAGCTCTTACGAGTTTTGTATAACCCCTCTGTTTCCAGAGAGGTTGTGTGTTTGGGGGTTTTGTGGTGATCTTACTAAATGTAAATGTGTCAGAAAGCTTGAATGATCTGTGTGAAGTCATGTTTGGCAATACAGTGCTTTATTTTAGGTGTTAACTGTCTGTTCAGGTAGAAGATTTTTTTTTTATCTTTCCTTCCAAGAAATCTGTCACGGAGCAATGAATAATCCATTGAGCAATTTCCTGAGCTGTTTAGGCTGTAATGCAGATGATGACATAGTGAACTGTGACAGATTCAATGAAGCTTGTCATAATATTTCGAAGTAACCTTCCTGGTATTACACTGAAAACACTTAATTAAAATAAGTCAAAAATTTAAGAAGCCCTCAACCTTTCATTGCAATTTTTTAACTACAGGTATCTGGGGTAAGCAGCTACAGCACTAAGATAACAGATGATCTGTATTTCCCACATAATTAATTTGATTGCTCTGTAATTTAAAGGATATGTCAAAGAAAAGAGCCTGATACTGCAGTGCACAGGTACTATGGAATGAGTTCTGAGCTCAGCTGCAGCTCTGAACTGTATTGCTGGAGACAGCCCAGTTCTGCATTTGGGGGGTGACTATTCAATTTTGGGGTAATTTTAGCACTAGCTGCATTAAAATTTCTAAATTTGTAAATGCTTCTAAACATGTTTCCAAGCAATATTTTCATGTCTTTGCTAAATCCATTGTAAAGACATCCTGAAAAATATATCCTAAGGAGATGAGGACTGACTCTTGAAAAATGAAAATATACTTCTTTAAAAATGAAAATGTTTTGCTCTTGAGCATTTTATGGAGGCTGGCCAAACATAAAATTAAAAAAAATATTTTTCTGCCGTTAGGGCGGGAGAAAGCAATTCAGGCTGCCTGAAAATAGGAGGGGCCTTTCTTCTTTTAAGTAGGGTTTGAACTTTACTTCCAAACTGGCAGAATTTGAAGTGGCAGAAAATGGAACTATTTACTAGCAACAGGTAACACCCTTTACAAGTTCAAACAAGTACTAGAATCAAGTGTTGTACTATTTTGATTTCCCCTCTGCTTAAAAACTTCTTCAAGCTTTTATTTAATAGTGATCAAAATCACAGGAACTGCATGTTTGAAATGTGCCTTTTCTTTATCCGTAAACACACCAAACTTTTGCCAGAACTCCTGAAGAAAACTCTTGTCTTTTAGTTAATTCCCTTTGAACTTGCTGGAAGATTTTCCCAGATTTATTTTATGTAGTCATCTGTTTACTGTGGTCTTGTTATCAGCCTGGTTTTCCCCTAGTTTTCAAGTAATTAATCCACAGTGTAGATTGGGTTGCTTCTAGAGTATGTATGGATAGTGAGTGATATTAAGGAAATAATTAGGTAATGAATGGTTCACATACAGAAACCAGAAGATAGTAAATTTAACCTAGATGGACGCAGGAAGGTAACATGAGTGAAACCGGAGACACAAGGTACAAGAACAAACCTCCACTGGGAGCTGAAAGGGCATGTACCCTTGGTTACCCCATTGGAGAACACTTCAAACAAAGCTTTAACTTCTCTGTATATCTCAACTGATGTTCAGAAAAAAATCTTTCAAGGAGTCATAAAATTAAAGCTTGCAGGTCCCTGGGATACTAACAATCGCAGTCACAAAGGAGCATGATGAACCTATTTTCTCTCTCCTATAAATAGAATTTTATTATCTCATCCTATCTGTTAATTATGGTACAAATCTGCAAGGGCTAGTTGACTTTCTGACCTCCCTCTTAAAGTTAGACAAAGTGAGTCCTGGGCTAACTGAGGGCAAATCTGATTTTTAGTGATTTGCCCATGTCTGGATTATTTTCTTGGCTGTACTTTCAGACCCTGTTTGGAGCTGCACTTCCTAGATGTCATACGCAGAGGGTTTTGGAGAAAGATTCTCTGTGTGTAATAGTACTAACAATGCATAATCAAAACATTATGCTACTTCTGTTTTCAGGGGCATGGATGGTGCCCAGGAGGAAAGGTCTCCAGCACCCTTCTGCCAGCAGCCTGGGATGGAGCTGTTGCTCAGCCTCACTCAGGCAGTTTGTGCATCTGGGGGTTACAAAATCTGTTGTGCTAGGAGAGCTCGCTCCCTGTGGGGCAGGATGGTTGCTGCCATGCTGCAGAGCAGCACTTCAGTTTTTGTTGTGCCTGGCAGCTGGAATGTGGCTCTCTTGCTCAGCTGAGGAGGCAATATCTTGCTCTCCAGGCCTTTCTATGAAGTCAGAAGTTGGATTAAGGCAGTGCTCCTTCCTAGGGATAATCTTGAGGTCTGGCAGGTTTAGCTGGTACTGAATTCAGCTGCCTGTCCTTGATTATGTTATTACTACTTTCAGCAGCTTATATGGGCTTCTGAATGAAGTGGAGAAGCACAAGTGTTTCACCATTAAGCCCTGACTCTAGGAACTGTTGAACTGCGTGGGCTGACTTGCATAGAAGAGTGGCACTTAATTATTTAAATCCCATTTATTTAGATGTAAACATGTGCAAGTGAGATTTGTTGATTACTTCTGCATTCAGGCTTTTAGATGGGGGAACTAAATAACTGCTGTCAAGGGGTTCTTAGGAGGCTGCTGACATGTCTTACAGTTCACTGTATACCAGAAACACTTGTTTGCATAGATCTCAATCTAGTAAAACTTCTGTGCACCATAGCTGTATCCTGGCAGTTGAGCACTGAAAAATCTAATGAATGCCTGCTGAAGAAATTGTTTAAGGAAACCTCATTTTCACTGCTGTTGGTATATGTGGTATACAGGTATAGACACACCTCAGACATTTGAACTCTCTGCTCAATTTATTGTACATACCAATGTCTCTTTGATGAATTACTCTGAGGTGATTTTGAAATGGACCTTGAAATATGCCGTAAGTAATTAGTGTGTAACAAGTTGGAATAATTGATTATATCTGAGGCAAACCAAGAGATGTGAATAGTGATGTATGTGAATCACTGTTTGAATGTTTGCCATGGACCAGTAAAACAAAGTTCATACTCTTGGCACATACGTGTTCATGCACCTTTATTTCAGTTTGAGGTTATCCCACTTCTTGTATCTGCAGAGACTCTGGCATTTGTACTTGGAATGAAACTGCAGCTTAGTAGAATCCAATTGGTTGACACACATAAAAAATTAATGGGGAATTTTGAATTTGAGAGTTAACTTCCCCTGCAGATTTTAAGATAGGTATCATTTTACTGCTTTATGATATGAAATTTTTGTTACTGTAGAAACTCAGTACGTTTCTGAGCCCACTGAAAGTAGATTTTGGCATAATCTAGCATACACTCATTATGCACTACAGTGGCTAAAATTAAAAGCAGGTTGACTCTGAGTAGAAGTTTTCCTTGTAGAATCAGGATCTAGCAAGATGTTCTGATTCCTGCATAAATATAATGAACGAAATGCAGCTGCTACTGTGGTCGGATCTCATATGGGCACTCAAAAAACAATGAAACAGAAGAAAAGAGTTGTAAGTATGGGAAAGTTTGGGAAGTATAGCAGCAAAAGGCAAGTCAAGTTCTGCAGGTTATCACAAAATCAAAGGTATTATAGATGCAGGAAGTGCTCTGTTTGGGCTTTCAGTATGGAACCAGGGTTAGAAGAACACTGTAATAGAAGACTTATTGAATGTAGTAGATTATTCTTAGCAAGACTAACTGATAGCAGATATTTAAGATTGGACCTAAAGACTGCAGGAGTAATTTGACATCAGAGAGATATATGTAGTTGTTTGGTTGCTTTTCTAATACTACAAGTGTGTATCATGTCAAAAGTTGAAAGTCTTTCAAAAAGGTATATTCTGACTGAGACAGAGGACTTGATGCAGATCTCTGAGTTTGTGCCCTATGTCAAGCATGCGATGCAACTGAGTATTTACAATAACAGCTTTGCATTTAAATACACTGATCTAGTCAAATTTGTGGTGGTTTTAATGCTTAGCTTTCAAGGATATCCTTCTTGCTCTCTCTGATTCCTAGCAGGGAACAGTCTCCTCTGCTTAGCATATATGCCTCTTGTTGCAGCTCAACATCCTGTTGGGGTGTGTATTTGCTTAAACACAACGGAGCCATAGCTACAGGCAACATTAAAAGCCAGTATTGCTACATTTACTGCCCAGATTACTCTGAAAGTTAGTTTTGTTGAAAAAGCTGTATTCTGATACCTGTTCAGAGTTTTTGGTTTGGTTTTTTTGTTTGGTTGGTTGGTTGGTTTTTTTGTTTGTTTGTTTTTTTCTATTTTTTTTGGTTTTTTGTTTTTTGTTTTTTTTTTTGAGAAGAACTTGACCTTGGTAAAATAACAGAATTGTAAAACATCTTGAAATATTCTTACTGGAGATAACTTTTAGGATATGTGATGTGTCTGAACTTGTGCTTTGCTTTAGTTAATTCACTCTGATTTGTATCAACATAGTGCAAGAAGGTAGTAAGATTTGCATAGGGTTTGCACTATCAGATATACTGGTTTGTTTAGGGTTTTAACAGCATCATATTTTATCACTTCATAAACTTTTTATTTGTTCTTACATTAGGACAGTAATGAATCTGTATTTTGGTAAATAGTGTGACTTCTACCAACCACCCTCCTCTTCTTTCTCTT
The DNA here is from genome assembly GCA_013397555.1 of Urocynchramus pylzowi. Lineage (NCBI taxonomy): Eukaryota > Metazoa > Chordata > Aves > Passeriformes > Fringillidae > Urocynchramus > Urocynchramus pylzowi. The sequence continues at coordinate 188,595 of VZRH01005864.1, read as the reverse complement.
TTAGATGGGTGGCTTATGAGAATCCTGAGTTTACAGGGGAGCAGTATATATTGGCTAAAGGGCTGTATCCCACCATTGAGGCATGGGGGGGAAAGAATTCCAAAATATCGTCAGTTCAACCCATTGTTATGGTAAGGAGCTAATTTTCTACTTGTTTTGCAAGTTTCTCTGAAGTATTTGGAATGCTACTTTTTCTATCAAATTCAGTTTATTTACATTACTTAAACAATAATTAATAGTAAATTTTATATGTTATTTTATCAATGTTGAAAATATTTTTTCCCTTCTTTCCCCTCAAAACTTTTGCAGGATATTGTTGGAAGCGAGAGGGGTAAAGTCAAGGTAAGATACTTCTCTAAGTACATGAAACATACTGTGTAGTGTCTGTAACATGTAAATAAAGAAGTGGCTGTTTGTCCAGTGGAACACTCAGGTATTTGCATAGATGGCTGACTAGTCAGAGTGAAAACTGCAGGTGGAGGAAGTCTGCTTTCCAAACGTCTTGAGCAAGGCCCATTAAGACCCAAGGAAGGTGGGATTTAATACACAGTTGCCATCAGAACTTTCTTAGGGCACTGGCAATGTCTTGGTTCAGCAAGTGAGGTGTTTTGGGGTATCAGTGATTGTTTTATAAAGCTGGAGCCCGCTGCCCTCTATGCAGAGGTGCAGGACCTGGAGTCTGTTGCTGAAGTGAGGCCTCTACAACAAAATAACAGAATTGTTGTTCTTGGTGAGGGCACTACAGGATAGATGTTGTTCTTGGTACAGCTGACTTAATTCCTTGTGAACCTATTTCTTTGGTTAAGAGTTTTGCTAGTGGTGGTTGCACTTGAAGGGAGTTGTTCACTCACAAATACTGCTGAGTTGTGCTTAAAAGTTAATGCCATCTTTGTCAATAACATAAGGGAAGGAAATGGCAGGGAGAACTTGTCTGTTCAGTGAGTTAATATATTTCTACATTGGATTGTCTCCTTTGTGCAAGTACTAATATGTAGTTTTGACAGTGAGGCTAATGGGCAGCTTTTTTCATCCTCCTTAATTTCTGAACCTTTTCAGGTTTTCAGGTTTTTCCCTGTACAAAGTTATTTTTATTTTCATTTCAGTCAAAGTGGTGAATATATCATGGCCCTAAAAACTAAGGAGACAATTTTTAGCTGTCCTGGTTTGCTATTCGTGATTAGTAGCACACTTCAATGGAATCTCCTGCATAGGGATAATGCATAAACTATGGGGAATAAAAATCTCAAGGCTGCTTATTTTCAGCTGTGTGCATGAAAAATTATTTGCATCTTTACATAATGTGCCTATTAAGACCCTATCCTAGGGAAGACCTTATCCTAAGGAAACAGAGAAGTAGTGGCTTGCAGCCAGCAGGCTGCATCCATCGTCAGGGTGCTCCTCTTTGGAGAATGCTGTACCTGCCCACACTCCTATCTCTATTAAGAGTGAATAAAGCTGGTAGGCATGTTGTAATGTGAATGACTTCTGTGTGATCACGGCTAATTATCCTCTAACCAAATTAGCAAGTTTGCTGCTTAGATTTTTTTTTTTTAATAAGAGCAAAACACTCTGGGGGTTGTTCTCTCTTATCCTTGGAGCAGAGAAAGAACCAACATGAGACTGTGTCTGTAGCTGTAACATAAAGGCTCATAAAGCCCATCTACCCTGGGAAATATATACCTTGCTTCTTGGCATGCTGTCTGAGTCCTTTGCCAGGATTATACATCGTTAGTGTTCTGAGAGGCAGAGAGTTTTCATTTACTGGGAAGAGTATGCATTTTGGAGATTAGTCAGATTGATAATATAAAAGAAAACTTTTTTATGGGCTTTTAATAAATGTGTGCCTATTCTGACCACTCTGTGGGAATTTAAACATCTTACCCAGCAGATAGACCAAGAAGCTATACCTGTTAGTGTTATTTTAATTATTTTGTATGTCACTGAGTGATTTACAGCCAGAAGTAATTTTTGGAGTTGTTACCTTGCTCTCTTGAGCAAGGATTGTAACACTGAAAAGGTGACAAACATAGGTAACCAAGGAAGTCTGGGTGTTATAAGTATGTTTTTATGTAATTGTAGAATTAATGATAGAGATGTAACTGAAGGTAGAATAATTTCCTTAAATATGTTTATAACTTTTTAAAGGTCCAGTTATTTTCAGAGCCTGAATTCAAGGGTAACTGCCAAATATTTGAAAAAAACACAAGATGTATTGATTCATTTGCTGTGAAGTCTTCAAAAATTTTAGATGGCAGGTAAGTTATATTGAATGAATACTGCAAAATCACTAAAATGGTAGAAGGTTTAGAAAAGCCACCAGCTTTCTAACACATGAGGTGGTTTCATATATGGGGACTTACAGAGAACAATGCTTTGCAGTTTGCACATCAATCTTTCAGGACAAAACATTTAAATAATGCAGCTGCATTTTACTGGCACAGATGTCTTAAGAGGGAACTTCTTCTTTCTGCAGCTGCATAGTGTATGACCAGGAGGAATTTGCTGGTAACCAGTATGTGTTGGAAGAAGGGATCTATCCTGATCTGGCAGCAATGGGTTGTTCGCCCCAAGCAGTTCTAAAATCTTTACGGATCATAAATATTGTAAGTAAAAAACCTATTCAGAATATTGTAAAGATAAGGGCAGCGATGATTCCCCATTTTTTGCAACAGTAAAAATTCTGTGGCACACATACAACAGTGGGTGGGGGGGTGTTGGTTTGTTTGTTTTGGTTTGGGGTTTTTTTGTGCAGTAGCAGTTAAATGTCCTAGCTGCAGTTTGTCAGTTTTTCTTGACCTCTGTGCTATTTTTGTAAAGGAGAAGATGTTACAGAAGCAACTGCCTGGGATGCCTGTTCTTAATAACAGCTTATAAAAGAACTTCTGTAAAGAGTCAAGTCTATTTCCCAGTAGGAGAGACAACTTAGAATGGGCTGAGAAGGTGGTAGGATGCTGTGAAGAAATATCTGTACCATGGACCTTGTTTTTGATGCATATTTAAAAAGCAGGCCTAATTAAGCAACTTTGCATGAAGTACATGTAATTATAAGACACTGTTGTTGTCATCAGGACAATGGAATTTCAGTTAATCACAAAATAATGCACCCTTATAGATAAGGTAAAGCAACACCCAATGCTATTTGGCAAAATCAGGCAGCGATGTTATGTGTGGTGGATACAAACTAAACTACATTTACATATTTTGTAACTCATCAGTGGCCAGGAATGAGTTTGCTCAAGCTTATAACCAATCATTATGATGGATAACTTACGGAATCTGCAAGTATCTTTTAAGATCAAAATAATACCTAGCAAAATGTGGTCAAGATTCCAGGAACTTTCAGCAACATAAGATGGTGCTCGTTTTAAAAAAGGAGTAAAAGGAGTTCATTGTTAAATCTCTTATTTGAATTTGGCAACTTTATTGCACTCCACCATAATTTTGGTAACCTGTCAGTGGTGTAGAAGTTGATGAAGAAGAGCTAAAATATGTCATCCTCTTTCATGGCTCTGGAGAATTTTGATGTGCTTTGTAAACAAATAACTGCAGCAAGTACATCTGCCTTCTGAACTCTTTTGCTGTCTAGTACACAGATCCTATAAAAATGATAGAATTGTTTCTAGCCAAGCTTGGTGGGTGATCACCATGAATTAAAATACATTTCAATAGTTCCTGGGTTTAAAATGCTTATTTCAAGCTGGAAGGATCAGCTTACTTTTAAAATATTTTTACTATTTGTGACAGAGACTGTTGTGTTAAAACACAAATGAAAGTTCTGTGTTTCTTTAAGTTCTTTACACTTGTGAAACTTGTTCTAGCCCTACATTTTATCACACTTCAGACAGTAGCACAGAGCTGCATCTGTCTGCAAATCATGTGCTGCTGCTTCCTTCTTCAGAGGCTCCCTAGCTGCAGAGAAGAGAATGGGTTACTTTGCTTATTAGTTTGTTAGCAAACCAGAATAGAAAAAATGATAATTCTATTTAACTACTTATATTGTTTGTTTCTTCATGATTTTCCAAAAGCTTGAGCCTTAGTATTTTAGCTCCTGGTTTCACCTGTCAGACATATTTTGGGACTGTATTTTGGCAGTGCCAATCTTAATTCCTCCCTACCATCTGCCATTTCTATAACTTTCCTCAGGATTTTTCATTACATTTCTATACAAGAATCTCCTTTGCTATTTTAATGTCATGTTACTGTATTTATCTAGTTAACCACCACTTTGAAGGGATCATTTTTTAATGGACCATAAAAAAAGGAAATTAAAGAGATATTTTATACACTTGTAAGTGAAAGCTAAAAGAGCTTTTTTAAATAAGGAAACTTATGAAACTATATTAAGGGCTGTGTATAAGCTCAAGGGTTTTGGGGGGTTAGATTCCACTATGTCTTGGTTGTATGCTTTGCATGCTCCACATGGTTGTGCTGCAGATAGAAAATAGCATTTTTCCTTCTTGAATTTGACACGTGTTCTTCTTCCTGAGCATACTATAAAAAACAGCTGTGAATGTGGTTTATACTTGAACAGTCATCTGTAATGAGAAACCCTGTGGAATAATTAAATGTAGATCTGCAGGAACACCAACTTGGTACAGTGCAGTACATGGGAAGAACTGACACAAAATTCATGAGCTGACCTTACACTTGTCACGGTTTTATATAACAGTGTTTCTGCTGAATCAAAAAAAAAAAAAAGCCCAGATTAAGGTGTGGCAGAAAATTGGAGGATTTTCTTTTCTGTTTTCTTTGCAAGAAGATTATTTCTGAAGCATTGCATGAGGCTGAAAGGCTGTTGTCCGAGAAGTTGCATGTCTCAGAGGGCAGGTGCCAGTCTGTAAAAGGGTTTAGAGTTCAGAGGCACTGGGACATCATCATGGTGTGACTGGTGCTCTTGGGCTCTTTACCCGTGGTGGTGCATGACAATCTAACTGGTGCTGCCTTTCGTGGTGGGGCTGAGCATGTTCAGATTTTAGAGTGAAGTGAAAAAGCCTCTCCTGGAATTTTCCACAGCCTAGCAGCATGTGTGCCATCAGGAGGCACAGCTCAGCTGCTCTGTGATAAGCTGGACTGCTGCGCAGGTAATGGTGACGCTCACGCAACGCCATCATCTGAGCCCTTAAACATCTAAAGAAGATTAAAGAGGAATTTAAGCACTGTCTAGAAATGGATAGATGGGAGGTCTTGCCTAATAAATTCACATGGAAGCATGCATATATGAGCTGCCACGCATGCATGGAGCCAGCTCTGCCTTGGAGGGCCTGTTTCCATGCCTGAGGCCGGATGGGAGTCTGTCGAGACTTTGCGTCATGTCAGGCGTTCCCGATCCAGTTGATGTGTGAGTGCACTGAACACATGCCAGAAGGAAGGAGCTCTTCTGGCTGTGGTGTTGGTTTTATGCAGTCATTGGCTGGAAGGTCTGTGAGAAAGGGAGTGGCAGTGTCATTTCTGTCTATGAGTGTACACTGTAACACCAGGACACTCAGGCTTAATTGACTTTACCCTGGGGAATTTCAAACCCTACCTCCCAGCTTCCACAGGAAGGCCTTCATTATGACAGGTTATTTTCAGTCCACTACAGATACCTTGCCCCACAGAAGAGAGTCCAAAGTTCCTTTTGCAGAAATCATTCAAATTGGATTCAGTGTTGTAGAGAGCTTCATGTGGGCAGAATCTCTCTGACACCAGAAGCATTTTGACAGAGAAGAATCACCTCCCCACAGCAATTTGGAGGATTCTCATGTTACAGTTTTCATTTGTCGTGAATTTTTACCTCAGTAGTATGAATCTTGAATCTGTCGTCTAGTCAGAGATTGAAGTTGCTGTAACCTTCTGTAAAAGTTAAAAATTAATGTAATAAGTGATAAGCAGTGCTGACAAGGCTGTCATCATTTGACACTGTAGAAATCAATATTATCTTACTGTTCAGCTCTTTGTATGACAATTCTCACAAGTGGGGGTTAGTGCAATGGAGGAGAGATATGGCATTGGTTAAAATGTATTTTAAAACATATTTAAGGTATTGTGCAAGAATCAGCCACAGAGGTCTTTGTGCCTGAAGATAAGGAAGCTTTATGTTCCATGTGAGCAGATCCCTCGTGTATTTTGTATATGGGTTTTTTAAGAGTTTTCAAGTTTAATTAGAGAGTTGAAGAGCAGAAACATTCAGGGTTTTTGATCTTAAACAATCAAGAAAAAGCCTCTGAAATAAAAGGGGTATGTGGAGTATTGATCTTCAGTCACCATCTGGAATTCCAACATCCTATAAAAGCACTTATCTTCCTTTTGCAGGAGCTGTCTGAGCCCAGCATAGCTCTTTTTGAAAAGATGGGTTTCCAAGGAAAGAAAATCGAGTTCAGTACAGAAATCTTAAATCTTCAGTTCCTGGGATACAATCCTCGAATAGCTTCAGTTCAAGTCCTTGGTGGCATGTAAGTTTAAAACACCTTTTGATTCTTTAGAATGAAGTACTTACTCAACTTTACAGGTGTAATGGAACCACAGAATGTAAAATTAGAATATCATAATGTGTGTAGTGCATTAATGCCATTTCATCTTACAGAGCATTTTCATATCCTGTCTCAACAATATGTTATCACTGACTCATGTCCTTTGCTAGGAGTCAAAATTAATTTGAATAAAGCTCTCAGGGAAACTCATGTCCTCTCTCATGCCATATTATAAAAATCAGCTTAGATAGCATCCTTAAAACCAACTTCTGTGCTCTTGGCTTAGGTTTCAGTTGTAAAAAAATCATTTGGTTTGTGATCTGTGTTACAAGTTCAAAATGTTTTTTAATAAGTTTTCATGGTCATCCTTTAACCTTTGCTATGGACACAGAGGTACAATCAGACCATGATCTCACCTCTTTTGGTGTTAGCAGTAATGGTCCCTTTTACTTCAGGAACTGGATGAGAATCTAGCAGTTAGATTTGGTAGGTGTTTTTAAGCAGTTGTGTTCTCTAAACATACCTTTGGAGATCATGTAAAAAATAGTCTGTCATGAAGTTTAAAAGCTGTTTGGAAGCATTTTTAAAACTACTGTCCTTTATTCTAGGATTCCAGCAGATCTGTTAAATTCTCTTTTTGGTTTTTTCCTTGTTGTTAACCTTTGCCTCTAAGATACTTGCTCCCAGTTTTGGTGGGCTTTGTAGTTCGGGTTTTTTGTTTTGTTTTGTTTTAATGATAGATCCATGTTACTGTTGCTTTGCATTTAAATGTGTTCTTTTGAAGAGGTAAATTTCCAAGGTGTGTGCTAGAGAGATGCTGTTGAGTAGCTTAAGACTGCCCTCAAGTGGATAGCTATTAAGCAAATATGTTGAGCAAATAATTTTCCCCATCTGGTTAAGATGGTCAAAGGGTTTCCTTAGCACACGGAATTGAACTTTGAAACAAAGGTTGTAAGAAAAGGTACATGTTTGTATTCTGAAGTCTCCCAAGGTTTCAGTGTCTTTCACCATAACCACAATATAGTTGATTCTCACTTTCCATAACATGAAGTCAAACATCAAGTTACTTCTTTGCCAATATCATGATTCCAAGTAATGGAATTGTGACTTGTGTTTCCTGTCCACATATGAATATATGTGGGAGTTTTTTTGGTGGATCACTGGAAACATAGGATACGATATGAAAATTCTGATTTCATTATAGCAGTGTCAGCTGCTGAAATGTGTCAAAATGCAGGGTTTAGAGTTTTCTTGCCCCTGCTGCCTCCCTTATTGAAGAGGGTTTCATCTTCTCTTCCTTTGCTAAGAGACCTCCATTTATAATTCTGTTAATTTCATACCTGGGGATAGATGTGTATTAGGCAGTGAAAAAGCACCAAAATTAAAGTGAGTTTGCTTCTGGATGAAGAAGTCTAGTGACAAATCAGTCAGAGGAAGGAGGTAACCTGAAAATGAGCATATTGAGTGTTCATGTACTCAAACCCCCATGGCTACTGGACAGAAAACTCTAGAAATTGCACTGTATGGCAGCCTATTTTGAAGCCCAGACATAATTCACTGACTGTGTCAATAATGGAGAATCAGAAGTTATGTTCTGACAGATTGCACTCAATGTGTGATTTTAAGCGTAGTTGGATGCGTGTTAGGGAATGCTAAACAAATTTTTTTCTGTGTGCACTCTTGCTCTCTCTTCCCCACCCCTCCTGCAGGTATTTGGAATGGAGATGCTATGAAGTAAAACCTCTATCAAAATACCCAAGAGAACTTCACCCTGTTGCAGTTTCCAGTATTTGCTTGTTCCAGTCAGCATCCATAGTAATTATTTCTCACGTGAACCAGGGCTGTCCAAATTCAGATACACAAACCAGCTGGTTCTGCACCTGCAGCAATGTAGCTTTTACAGCACATAGATTTATGCTTCTTGAGGAGTCACAGTGCCTCCTGAAAACAAATTTCTTGGGTTCTCCCAAGAAAATGCTTTGCTTCATTCTGCTTGTAATTTTTAAATAATAGGACTCTAAAATTTGAACCCATCTCAGTGTGGCTTTCCACAGCTAAACACTACTACGTTGTGGAACAGATTTCTGTTAAACTCATTTATTGATTCCAAAGAAGAATTTGGCAGTTAAAACATTGTCTTATTTTTTTCTCCTCATAGATGGATAATTTATGAACACAATAATTACAGGGGACGTCAGATGTTGTTAACACCAAATGAAATTCCAGATTGGTATAAAGCCAGTGGCTTTTGTCAGATAGGTTCTCTAAGACCTTTACTGCAGGTGAGTGGGTTTTGACATGAGCTCATCAAGCACTAATTTATATCTTGTCATGGGGCTGGGAAGATATTATGCAGTTAAAAGCAGTGTTACAGCCTTGTCACAGGCATGTGACGAACTTCAGCATTGGCAATTGTGTAAAGAAATCCAGAGTTTTGTGTGTAATAAAAGCTGTTTGAATATGCTACATGGCTTTGCAGTTACACAGCTTAAACTGTTAATTAAGCATCCTTTAAACCAAAGTACAGAAGACAGCATATAAGGATTAATTAAGGATTAATAAATAATGGCTTTAACTGCTATATAGAAATGATTTTAAGTTGTTTCATAACTAGCACCCAGACTGGTTGCTGGCATACTGTCTGTACTATCTGCATTATTTATGGAACAACAAGAAAATTGGTAAAAAAAAGAAAAAAAGAGAATTCAGTTAGTAGTGATTTTGTGTTGATTTAAGAGGAAAAATCCCTCCCTGCTTATTACTTGGCAGAATAATTTGCAAATCTAATGCAAAATTTATTAATGTCATGCACTCTTTATTTTGTTCTCTAAATAAAGACCATATGGTGCAGCAGTCCTGGGAGCTTTAACATCTGAAGTTCTTGCTGAGCCATAAACAGCTTTTTCTAATTCATAGGTTACTTGTACCTGTAACCAGCTTCATTTGCTTGCTGTCATAGCTTTGTCTTTGTGTATCCTTAAGCAGAATTAGGAATAATGCATTAGGAATAATGCCTGGCTGAGAGCTTGTCTGAACAGAAGTGTTCATGTGGAATAGGCTACGCAAGTGCACCCTTAATGAAAGCTAAGAGCATATATGGAATGGAATTAGCAGAGAGAAGTTAGTTCTGCTCTGAATTAAAAATTTTTAGCTTTTCTGTGTGCTGATTTCAGTGCATAGGAAATCCTAAAACTCTCCATGCCTCAGAGTGGCGAGTTCTCACAGCTTGTCTCGTCCAGATGTTTATGGGCTTTTGAATTAAGTTCTCAAATTAAAAAGTTAAGCTTTCAGAAAGAAGGATGAAGGTTTGGGGTTCAGCACTGACAGTAACTGCTCTGAAGTTAACTCAGAGCAGGATGTGTTCTCTGCTGAGATTGTGGTTAAAGAGTTCTTTTGTTTTGTGCAGAAACGTGTGTACTTCAGGCTTCGAAACAAGGAAACAGGAAAATTCATGTCAGCTGATGGCAACCTAGATAATCTGAATCTTCTCAGAATACAGGTTGCAGAAGATACAGACTCAGATGATCAAATCTGGGTTTATCAGGATGGATTCATAAAGTGTCGGGTAAGGTTTGAGTTAAATGTGCATTTTCTCTTTTGCTCTCCGGTAGTAGGGCTTCACAAATTTAATTCCTACAGCAGCATCTTCATTTATTCTATAGGCTTAATCTGTTTCAACTATAATGTAATCTTTCTGTAGGTAGTTGGTTTTTTGGGTATTGTTTTGTTTTGTTTTAATCAAGTCTGCCTTTTTCAGGTGATACAAACTAGTTGTATGATACTTTTTTGATATAATTGAAATTTCGAGAGAAAGTATTGCAAAAGTATCAAAGCAGGGGAGACCCTTCCTGATAATATTTGGAACTATGCATACCTTGCAGTAGGACAGTTAATGTAATGTAGGTTGGTATTTGTACCGGTTTAGGGCAAATTTGGGAGGAAACAGACCGTTAAAAATACAAACATCATATAGTCACCCTAGGACAATATCCTCTTCTGCATTTAGGCAAGCTTAAATTCCCACTCTTTGAGCCATTTAGGGGTGGGGTTGTTTTTGTTTTTGTTTTGGGGTTTTTTGTTTGTTTTCTGGTTCTTCCTGTATTTGTCAAATCCATCCTTTTTCCTTTCTTCTGTACAAGTTTCCAAATGAAGCCCTACTTTTCTCACAGTCCATAAAACTAATCATGTGCAAATTGTCATTGAGGTGAGCAGAGGTATGCACAGTTCATATAATGTTTGAGCATGAACAGTCTTCGGTAGGGATGCCAGCCAAAAGAAAATTAAGTTACTTTAATACTGTTAAACAGCTTGCCTGCAAAGAATCATGTGAACTTTTTCTATAGGATTGTATAACTTCAAAGGAATCATTTATAACTATGTCATCTATGCTGCAGGGAAGAATCTTACTGTTAATAAGCTAAGGCATTGTTTGGACATGTTTACAGGACACATGCAGTTGTAAAAGGGATTTATGCAGACAGCAAAATGATGCAAAGTAAGCTAAAAGCTTTAATATGACATACAAAAGACTTCTCTTTTGATGGTGCTTCTCAAACATGTCAACAAGTTTTCATATTGAGACAGTGTGGTATTATATGGCTTTGGATAAATGCTCCTGGGTTTTGCCCTTTTTCTGTATCTTATAAAGCAATTTTTCTGTGCACAGAAAATACACAGCTTGTGCTGTATAGCAGTCATGTAGCTTAGTGCAGAGTGCAGGCTGGCAACATTGATCTTAAGTGACTGAACTCTTACAGAGCTTGGCCAGCTTTCTGATGAATGGTAGTAAATCCATTTTGCACAAATCAAAAATTGGGTTTTACCACATATTACAAAGAAAACTGTGCTCCTGGGTGGGTAGCTACCTGCACAGAGGTTCTTCTCTGGAAGAACCTACACCTTCCTGTAAGCTTGGGTCATCTCAGTGACTGAGTCATGAGATGTGACCTTGAGGTGTGCCTGGAGTTTTCAAGGAAGAGCTGTTTTAAGTATGTGGGATAACCAGTAAGCAAGATATGAAAGTCATTCTGCTCTTTTTTCAGAAACAGATATGAATGCAGATCTCCTTACTCTTTATCAGTTTCATGGAGATGGGTGAAGTTCTGCCCTAGTGGACCTAATGTCTAAGCTCAGAGTTTTCCTTGTCCCACTAGAGAACGCTTCAGATACAAGTGAGAATTTCACAATCAAATCAACTTTCTTTAATTCTAGGTTATGACAGTCAGAAGCACAACTTTTTCAAGAAAAAGTGCTTTCAAAAGTACTTGCAAAATAATTTATGGCCATTTCAACAATGACAGATGAGTGTTCAATCTGCCACAGAAGTGCATTCAGTAGTTAAAAGGTGCAGTTTATGATGATCTACTGAAAATCACTGTTTATCTAGAAAAATTAACTGTTACTAAGTAATACAGCCTTAATACTCTTTTGAAATAAGCTTGCTTTTTGCCAGCTCTTTTTTTAAACCAAGGAGACATTTGCAGATGTTTGGAATCAAGTAATACAAGTGACTAGGAAAAGAGTGTAGAACAAAGAAGGAAATATTACTGTGATACCCTGTGAAATTCATATACCTGATACTGTGCAGTTATGTCATCTTCATGAAAGGGTTACTGCAAAACTAGAAATGTTTGGAAAAAAAATACATTCAGAAGAAATTGAGAGTCTCTATGCAAGGAAGAGACAAAATAGCTAGGACATTTTAGCCTACAAGGGGTACGCTTTGAGGGATGATGTGCTTGAAGTCTCTGCAAACATAATGCTTTAAAATAATCAAGGGATGAGGAGAGCATCAAATAAAACTAGATGCATATCAAATTATTTTTAATTTATATTTTTAAAAATAGTAGTAGTTAGGATTTGGAACTGCTTGCCACAGTATGGAAGGGTTACAATACACAAGGGTGTTCACGTTAAAGGGTTACACTGATCTTGGTGGGTAGTGACTAATAAATTCACACATGGGACAGAAAATGAGCATTAAAGATTCCAGGATGCATGGAAAAGTCTCTGGGCTGGCAATTGCTGTAGCCTGGAAGAGATAGCCAGGAACATACTGCATACAAGAGTAGAGTCAATGTAATCTTCCATGGTATCAATGTAATCTTCAGTTATTGGCCACTGCTAGAGACAGGTGCTAATTGTTCCTTTTGATCTGATATAGCATAGTTATTTTAATGTTCCCTTGTAGTGGAAAGTGTCAGCATAAACAGGAACAAAAGAAAGACAAGTCTTGAGTTTGGGGCAAAAACAGATTCCTGGAGGGAAAGTCATTCCTAAATTCTGTTCTCACCTGATGATATCTCTCCTATTTGATTAAAAGAACCAGTGAACAGTAGAAGTAAGGCCATTCTGAGTAATTGCTGTTGCCTTTCTGATGACACAGATGGCAGAGGATTGCTGCTTGACAATTGTTGGAAATCTTATAACTCCTGGCTCTAAACTCGGTCTGTCATTTGAGCGGAATGAAGACAAACAATATTGGCATATTAGTCCCGATGGCAGAATTTATAGCAAGATGAAACCCAAGCTGGTTTTAGATATCAAAGGTAAGCAAATGTTATCTCATTACACTGAGTCTTAATTACATGGTATTTGCAGTGGGATACACACTAAACGTTCCTATAAATTAAGGATGGTGCTTTAGTTGCTTTAATCTAGAAGCAAAAAAGACCCGATCAGCTAGTCTGACCTCCTGAATTATACAGGCCCTAAAACTTCATTTCATTTCTCCTACATACAATTTAGTAACCCACAGTACTTGCTTATCTTGTATTCTCGGTGTCCACTCGCTGTAGATAGCCTCAGTTAATTTTTGGGCAATGTGAATATGATTATTTAAAATGGTGAAGCAAGAACAACCCAACTTTTCATTAACTTTATTTTCTGTAAGTGTAAATTTTCTTATATAGTAGTGGTAGATGCAATAGCCAAAGGATATTAGGAAAGCAAAGGCAGGCTTATATACTGATATGATTAGAAGCAAAAAAGGGGTTCTTTTGTTTATTAATGGCTATGCCTGTATGGCAAGCGTGAGATTCTGCCATAGCAGCCTGGAGTCTGAGAGCACTTGATATGTATTATGGAGTCACTTTTGTCATAGTAATTTGGTTTGTGTTCAGATACTGTTTCTGAACTTCATTTTTGGAGCTTCACAGGTGGTCTAAAAAAGTAGCAAATTGAATGATTAGCAGAATTAGCATAATCAGATGTTCTTACATAACTGCTTTTTTGGGTGAAGGGAGTAAACATTTTCTGTGCCTGTTCTATTAATTTTTTAGCTGTTTTAAAACTGATTTTAAATTGATGCTGTGGCATTAATTACATCAATTACAACCACCACTGCCCCCCAAAAAAACCCAAACTAACCAGAAAAATAGCATAGTCAACAGTCAGCACTTCAGAAGTAAACAGGACTGAACACCTGGAATCATAGAATATCTTGAGCTGGAAGGGACCTATAAGGATCATCGAAGTCCAACTCCTGGCCCTGCACAGGACACCCCCAAGAGTCACACCATGTGCCTGAGAGCATTGTCCAAAATCTTCTTCAACTCTTATCAGGCTTGGTGCTGTGACCATTTTTGTGGGGAGCCTGTTCCAAACAAGCAGAAACACTACTGCATTGCATTTTCTTCAGTTAATCATGTTAAAAGCAATTAAGTATTCTGCATTTATAGTTGAAGAACTTTACATTGGATAGCCCTGGTAGTGGAAGTATAGATGCACTCTTATCTTTAAAACAAAGAAAATGCAAAACAGTATACACATGTAGCTTTTATTTGAGAAAGCCTCAAAGAACATTGCCTGTTTCTGCCACCTCTGCTGATCAATTCCAGACCACAAATTATGCATTAAAGAATTCCTCAGCAAATGAATGCAGTTGCGTAACTGTGCAGTTGCCATTGCCACCTTGTGGATAAACTGGCATAGCACAAAGCCTTGTCCAGAGCACCATGCTATCAAAGTAAATAGTCTCTCTATCCACTGAAAAAAAAATCCCATCTTAACACATTTACATTCTATCAGACAACACTTAAAAACAATTTTTGTGCTCATAGTGATAACTGATCTCCAAAAAACAGCATTAGCTACAAAGCTCAGTATGTTACACTCATCATAAGCTTTCAGCTGCCAGGCTTGTCTTTTGCTCAATCAGGGAGGGTGAGGCAATTGGGGTGCAGAACAAAAAGACAGTGTCCGTGGGAGTGTCCTGGTGCTTTGTATAAATGGTTGGCACAGATGACTACTTCCAGTGGGAATACCACCTGCTTTGGAGGTGTGTTGTACTGCAGGAAATGCACGTGCCCTACATTGCTGCAGTACGTACTAGATCTGAGGGGGAAAACCATAAATTCTGACTTTCAGATCCAGTCAAATGTTTCTTTGCTTCCCAGTTTCTTAAGTCAGCATATTAATGGAGCTCTTCTATGAGAACGTTTGGCATTACATCACATAAGTAGATTAAGCTCTTCTAAGAAATGTTTCTATTTTGCATTGAGGTATGTTCAGCTGCCAGGGGAAACAGCTGAGCATTGGGTGATACATTGTGCGTGATGACTTGTGATTCATCTGGTCAAAATAAAGGATTATAATGGCCAGGAGTAAACGAGTGCCAGACGTTGTCTCTGACATGGTCACGTGTGTATTTTCTGTTAGCCGAAGGACTTACTTCATCATCTGAACATCTTCACTCTGTTTTTAGAGCCAAGTGACAATTGACAATTGTTGCAGGAAAACTGAATTAGTCAAGCGTGACTTTTGGGAAATGACAGTCTTCAAGGAGCTTCACCTGACTGTACTGCAGTGTTTCTTCCCTTTTCCATCCAGGCTGAAAAAGCTGAGAAACTGAATTGCTGAAGGGGTGGAGAGAATAAGACAGACTGATCCTGGTTAATTTAAAAACTGTTTCAAGAATAAATTCCAAAAGCAGGCAGTGATGAAAACACGTCTGTCTTCTCAGAGCTATGGGTCAAAGAGAAATTGTCTACACCAGCTCTTACAGAGCTTTTCTGAAACCTAGAATATTTGTCTCTTATTTCAAAGATAACCTCCCTTCTTTGACATTTCTCTCTGCAGGAGGCACACAGTATGACTGCGACCATGTTGTTGTCAACACAGTCAGTGAAGAAAAGTTAACACAGTGTTGGGAACCGCTGGTTGTATAAACCCAATGAAGCAAAGATGATGTTTGAATTGGCCACTATTCTGGACATTGGAATTGGCACTGCCATCTTTGAAGGATACAGGATCAATGATGAGAGTTTTGTCTTCTCAATTTAAAAAGAACAAGCAACAGAATGATTTCATCTCCCTATCCAAGATTATTTTCCCTGTAAAAGCTTGAGTATCTCAAAACATTTTTTTTGTTTGTTTGGTTTTTTTGGTGTGTTTTTTTCTTTTGGTTTTTGTTTTGATGTTAGTTTTTGGTTTTGGTTTTTTTGTTGTTCTTGTTGTTTTTAAATTCTTACAATTCAGTCTTGGATAGAAAGTGGCAGTATGCTAGAAGGGAACAATTGAACGTGGGAGAGACCCCAGAGTTACAGTCATGTCAGTGAGTAGTTAACCCAGAATAGTCAGTAAGTGCAACTTATTCTATAAAGAACAGGAGTGCAGTGTGTATGTGGGTGTAGCAACTTGGACCTATGGGCTGTAGTATAGAGAAATATTCACTGTGGGAAATTAATATATTTGGTTCACTGGAACTAATGTATGTTTACTGAAAATTTAAAGACTGCTAGTACAGCACATCCAAAGACATTTTAACATGTGGCTTCAAGTATAGTTAGTATGCTAATATAGTCCTAAATTAAGAAAAAAATTCTACATTTTTTCATGTATAGAGGATGTAAAGTAGCAGATATTTTGTTAGAAAAAGAGGGCTGGCAAAAGGATGCATTGGAATGTGAAGAATTCACCCATTTTCTAGGTTGTCTAACTTCTTATGGGTATTTTTCTTCTTTGCCAAGACACATTTGTATCTTCTAAAACAGTTTGAGTAAGTAGAGTCTTACTGAACTCCAAAATCGTATAGGAAACAAGAATTCTTAGGGAAAGCATTACTAAAGATGACTGCAACAGCCTGTAAGCATTATGGTTACTGAGTTTTCCAGCCACTGCCTGTTGGGCTTACCATGGAGAATGCCCAACTTCCCAATATTTCTGGAGATGTTAGAGAGCAATGTTAGTGGTGGGCTCCTGGCTCCCCATTGGACACAAGTGTCAGACTCCTCCAGGAAGGGGCACGGCCAAGCCTGGATACATGCCCTGGCACAAGGGCTGTGCCCATTCCAAGTGTACCTGGTTTAGTAAAGAGCTTGTGACATGTAGGATGTTCTGATGACTGCAGGAGGTCCTTCTGTTGCTCTGCTTTGAACCTAGTCATGTTAGTTTACTTAATAATGTTGGCAAAAAAGGTAAAATACAAACTCTGGTACTATGCTGCTGTGTTTTGTTCTGGCTTAGACCAGTGTTACTACAAGCTGCTCCGAGGAGCATCCAGGCCTTTGTCTTGCATAGTAAATCTGTTTAAAATTAACATTTTCACTACTATTGTGTTGCCTCAAAGGATACTGGTGCTTTTGCTATTAGCACCTTGGAGGAAGTGCCTTACTAATTTTCTTCCTTTTGTAAAGACGCACTGAAGTTTTGTTGCTCTGAAATGTGCTGCTTTTAGTCCTTAATAGAAAATATGATGTTACTGGTTCCAAACAGTGGTACTTTGTCATATTGATGTGCTCTTGCTATATATAATATAGCATTTTACAAATAAATTTAAGTTAGGTAACATTTTTATTGAAGTTATTTTTAAAGGTAGAAAAGTGACATCTTATGATTAGTTTTGCTTTCATCTTGTGCCCATTTCTGTCCATAATTCCTCTGTGACAGCCAGCCCCTGAGGAGTGGAATGGTGTGCAATAGCTGCAAGCTCTGAGGAATGGCTGATTCTTCTATACAAGAAGAATTTTCTGCACATGTTTGTACATGTACTTGTATAAGCATTTGTGCACAGGGCCTCTATTCACACAGCTGCCGCTTCTGTCCCCTGGTGGAAGTGCTGCATGACATGGTTTGTGCATCACCACAGCTGCACTGCAATAAATGGATAGCTCTCACTTAAGAAGTTGCCACTTTCCTTCAATCCACCTGCATAATTGCAGGGGAAGGTACTCCATAGCCAATCTCTGTGTCATGGGTTGACCCTGGCCCAATGCCACTGCCCCCATGAAAGTGTATTTCCCAGAATGGCTACTGTGAGATGTGACCCAAAATACAGCAAAGCAGGCTTCATGTCAGGGATAAAAGAATACAACTTTACTACATCTACAACAAACACAAAAGGGAAACAAAACATACACACACAATATCAACAATGGAAATTTTCAAACCACTCCTCTTCCCCCCCCTTTCTTCCATCACACCATGAGACAAGGCTTTACCGTCCCAATCCAGCTACCACCCCTTGAACACTCAATTCTCTG
>VZRH01005864.1:146724-169774 GCA_013397555.1 Urocynchramus pylzowi | reverse complement strand
CTCCGGCCTGGCCTGCCCAAAGCACCCCAGGGTCCCTCAGGGCTCCGGCCTGGCCTGCCCAAAGCACCCCAGGGTCCCTCAGGGCTCCGGCCTGGCCTACCCAAAGCACCCCAGGTCCCTCAGGGCTCCGGCCTGGCCTACCTCACCCCCGGCCGGCCGCAGGGCTCACCCCCTCCCCCACCCAGACACAGCTGGGCAGGGGAGGTCACCTCTGCTGCTCAGATGGACCCAAAGAGGAAGTTCCCCTGGGAATGCTCTGCTTTTTAACCCCTGTGTGTTTTCAAAGGCGTGTCCAGGTCCCTAGTGGCCACACCAGGTGCCAATATTCACCTCTGGCCACTGATTGGTTTGACCACTACTTTCCCAAAAACTCACTTCCTCGTCAAACCACCACACTCTGGCAAAATGGCAAGTTGAAAAACAGCCCATCAGACACAAACACCTGCTCCAGCGCTTCACCAGCACTGATGAGACACAGCAGGAACGGGGACACAAAATCGTGTCTACCCTACCTGCACTGCACACTCACTGCAGTCAGCTGAATCTGGGCCAGGAGTTGGGCAATTGGAATAATTATCAGTTACAGACTGATTTTGTTCCATGCTTCTATTTAGATTAGCTATGGCATGAGAGAGTTGCCGTAACAAGATCAAAGTATCAGTCTTGAGACAGTGATGTGACCATTTAGTTCTAAGAATGAAATAGCTTGAGTAATAATCTACATTAGAGAAGGCAAATAGAAGTAGGAAAACCAAGGAAAAACAGCACAGGTTTCATATAACAACTAGATAAGAGTGTGCCTTACCATTTCAGGACTTACATCTGAAAAATAAAAGCTCCAAGATATACAAAAGGAAAATGCTGCAGACTGTTCCTCTTTTCCTAAGAGGAGTGTTCTGCAAAAGTCACAACTATATTTTTAACATGGTTTTCAGGCAGAAATGCCTAAGAGACTTTAGTATGTCTTGTCTGCTTAATAACAGGCAGTGTATGAAGGAATCAGAAGCTTTTCTAAAACAAGATTTATAAGTTATGTATCCTGTATGAGCTTTTAAAAAAGTAACACTTGCTACATACCACTTCACGTTCAAGGAAGTGAATGCAGGCAGAATAATGATTAGAGGTACTTTATTGTCTAGTAATTACATTGATCACTGTTTTTCCACGTGCATGTCCTCCTTCCAACTTCAGAAAGGCCTCTGGAACGTCAGAAAATGGGAAGACTTCATCAATAACTGGTTGAATCTACAGAATAAAGAAAAAAAGTCACTGTACTAGGAATAAAGTAAAATGTAATGTATCACACTCACACTTGAAATCTATATGAAGAAAGGGGGGAGGTTAATTTATGGTATTTAGGACAGAACTTGCCATGTAGCCACTAGCTTTTAAGATTTTTCAGAGATACCTCTGCATCCAGAAGGCAGCTTTCTGCTGCTCTTTGCCCAAGTTTTAAAACACCTCTACTAGCACAGTTTGGAGCCCTTACCTGGGGCCTCTACCATTACTTTCACCAATATAAAGCTCTAACTTTTACATCCTTTCAAAAACTGACACTGTGGTTTAAGTTTTTGTTGTCCACAATGATATACTTACAGAAAGAACATTTTTTTCCCCTCATACTTCTCTACTGGTTTTCTTGTTAAACTCAATAATTCTCACTATGTCAGATATTTTAAAGATATCTATAAATCTGAAGCCTGTCTGCATCAGTACATGGCTCAGTACCCTCAAAAGACTACAAATGAAGTACAAAAAAAATGTCCACCAATGTTTGTTGCTGAATCATTTAACTACACTTGAAAATTCAGCACTGTGTATTCCAGGAGGCATAAATCATTATTAAGTCCAGCTTGCATCAACTGCTATTTTGATATTAATTTTGTAGAGTGGCCTTCTGGATTGTTTTAGACTAATTTCTAATGACAGTGAAACTATTTAATCACTCTCCCCATTATTAACAAAGGAGCCTGAAACCCCTATAAGCATTTTCTTTAGGTGTTGTAGTGTACCAACAGAAGCAGAAGAAATTTCAGCTCTTCTGAAAAATATTTGTCACTGCTGGTCCAAGAGAAGAGGTTATTTTCTACTGTCAAGTTCTGAGTCAGCATTCCAAATGCCAAAAAAATATTTGTCTACAGAAGTACTTCTCACACCTCCTACCAAAGATCTGCCTACCCTGAGGTTGGTCCTTTACTGTGGATCCCAGCCCAGTGCATGTCCTTGCACTGATCCTAATCCTCTTATCAGAGGAAAAAATGACCAGTAGATGAGTCTGCAGCTAGTGCTTGCAGTGATGGAGATCTGAAGTACCAAAGATCCAAACACACTATTTACAGTGCTAGAAGAAGATCCTTTTCACTTGTGTCTTCTGCATTTTCTTTATAGCTGTGAGCATGCACCCTCTCTTGTTGAATAAGCCAGAACTGGTAATCTCTCTCTGCTGGCAGGACATGCATCATGCTAGACAGAAAAGGAATACTGCAGCAACAAGGACACAAACAACGTGCCAGCTTTGGAATGGTGCTGTCTTCCAAAAAGTTGTCTCGTTTTTACCACGCAACCAAGGGTTCTGCTTTCAGATGCTTTCAGAACTGCTTAGAATGTGAGTGTGCAGCACTGTCAAGGGAAAGTTTTCATACACATACACACACACACACACACACACACACACACACACACACTTTCCTAGCAACAGAGCTGACCACCCAGCACCCTCCCCAACAGCACAACAAATGCTCTCTGATAGTTGTCCATGCTCAGAGAGGTCCTTTTCTTAGATCTCCTAATTTCCTCTTAATTTATACACTGTGCCTTACCTTGATGTCCACTCCTTGCACTTAAATAACTACTGGCTTTGCTTGTATGATAACAGTAATCCAAGACATCAGTACTCTAACTTGCACCACAGTATCCCCTAATATCACTAGATTTTCCTTTTTATTTTGTGAAGGCAAGCTTAGCCGTAGTGTGAAATTAGCATGGCAGAAAATCAGAAATGAATGAACCCGCTCCAAAGAATGCATTAGAATTTGCAGACTAATCACTTTGAGAGCAACTGTGCAAATAAATATAGTCACCAAGTGCCTCGAAGTTGCCATGCAGCAAGGTACAAGGCTTTGTAATTTATTTCTCTTGTTCTGCCTGGACAATGTCTGTAAACCAAGCCCTAGCAAAGTGAGTAGCAACACACAGCAGAGGAGCCACAAAGATAGCCCAACTGTGGAAGAAATGTTGGATATAAATTATCATGTTTGAGACAAACTCATGTCTGGTCAGCATTCAGCACAGAAGGGAAATGTTGTCTTGGACATCAGCAAAGTCAGAGACAAGGGCTCAAGGCAGCAAAAACACTGAATTAGACAATGGTTTGGGGTAAACTGAGCATCTGAGTGCAGCTGCAGCTGCTGTGACCATCAGCAGGAGGAACGTGCTGCTGATCAGTACTGACTGTTTTGAGGAAGACCAACCCTTGTTTTCATAGCAGATGCTTGGGAAAACATAGTTTAGGAATTATGTTGAGCTGAGCACTTGTACAGTACTTATTGTTAGTGGCAGTTGTGTACGAAGTTGTGTACATTGAGGGGAAAAAAGAGATACAGAAACCCAGTCTGCTGGTGCATGGACACAGATGACCCTGACAAGGCAACAGGCTAGGGGGAGAGGAAAAGTATTCAGGGAAGAAAGCAGAGCAGCAGCACAAGGGACATGAAAGACAGAAGTTAATTTCAGACACGTGCAGCAACTGAGAAAACATGACTGTTCTGCTAATCCACAGTCCCTTGCTCTAGGTTTGCAACTTATAACTCTGACAGAGTGAGGTATGTTACATCCTCAGCCTGTTGGGTAGAGTTTAAAATACTGCATTTGAAAAGTGGTGACATAGTGATTCAGAGGAGCCCCGAATTCAGCCTCACAGTTCAAAACACCTTGTGTATTGCAGCCACCACATGCTCAAAGCCCATCTGCTACATTGATGTAACCTCTAGCTTCATTTAAATGCTGGCTTTAGGCAGTGCTATAGAGAGACATGAATACCAAATTGATGATCCTGGCAATCTAGAGCATTAAACATTTTATCTGGCTGGCTGGACAGTCCCATTGTTTGAATAGCCCTGAAAGGGCTGACCATGTTGCAGCACAGTGATTCACTCAGCCTTTACCATAATCCACTGACTAAGATAAAATTTCTTCCTGTGAACAGACAAACAAGTAGGGGAGCGTCTGCTGTTTGTTGAATGTGTGATAATAAATGGAGATTAACTGGATAATAAAAACATTGCCTATTTACAGCCACGCATCAGTTCCTTGCCAGAGGACACCTATTTGTTCAGGGAAAAGGGATTAAACTAAAGTCTGGGAGAGAAAGGATTACACATACCCACATTGAAATGTTTATCTGAAAACAGACTGGGCCTGAAAGGTATTTTCTTCCTCTTCATTCTCTCCAATGCAGGACATACTATAGAAATGAATCTCAGGTCTCTTGAAATGAACTCACGTGTTTGGAAAAATAAAAAGAGTAATTGCTGATGCTGATTAAGGCTATCCTACACACATCACAGAGGTGGTGTCCCAGCCACTCCAGCTCTGAATGCAGCAGTGAACAGCACTGGCAGGAGTTGAATGGTTAGCAGGAACACACTCCTGCTCATGGCAAATTCAGGCCCACCCTTGGAGGCCCCACTTTCTGTGGTAGCAAGGACACAGTTTTAGTTTATCAGGAGGGGACAAGTGAGAAAACATGAAAGGAATGGGGACGGCTTCGACCCTCATAGTAGCAACAAGTGACTCCAAGAGGCGTGGAGCTTTTTCCTGCCACTGGAGGGAGAGCGAGAGCCTTGAACGTCTCAGGAGAGCGGCGAACGGAGCGCCAGCCTCGCCCAGAGCGCAGGACAGAAGCGCCGTCTCTCAAAGGACAGTGACAGTGCACTGGCTCTCTTCCAGGTCTGCAAAGGATGGCCGTGTCAGAGCTGCCGGGCAGCCTTGCTTGGGAGAGTGCCTCCCTCCCAGCTGCTGCCTCCCACAGCACATCCCCTTCCTATGCCTTGGAGAGGCTGCTCAGGCTCCCATACACCACCCTCCAGGAAAGGAGCTTGCAGGTGCACAGAACAAAAGCTGGGATGTGCTCCACCAGACATCAAAGTCCTCCCGAGGGCTTGCCATAATGAAAAAGACCTGCCTGCAGATTTGACTAGCTGAGTTAAAAGACAAAGGCCATCTTCCTCCAGAAATTACCACTGGGCCTAAATGAGCACAAATGCAGAGCTTGATAGTCTCCTTTGGCCTTTAGTGAGTCTCTCATCAACATGAACAAGAATCATGAAGAGAAATCATTAGAAAGAACAGTCCTTGTCCTGGAACTAAACAATTAGCTATCCATTTGTTACTTTATTGTTATCCTAAGGGGAAAAAAGATGCTGTTTGGGGACACTCCTACTTTAGCTGTACTCATGTTCCATGCTCCTTGGATCCTAATCTCACTTCTTTCTTCATTCTTTCTTCCTCTTAAAATGGCATGCAACTATGTATGCATGAGTGACTAAAAGAGTGGGAAGAAGGACTGATTTCTAGTCAATTGAGACATTTAAGTGTGGAAACCCCTATACTTAGTGCCTTTTTTAAGAGAGACTAAAGCAGACACCATGCAAGGGCAAGTTCTCAGGTATCTTAGTATACCTTAGCACAGTCATAAAGTCTGGAATTACTGTAGAGAAGGCCACATCTATAGATGCCATGTTTGGAGAACATTCAAGGACTCAGTATTGCATTGGCTGTTTGATATTCATACAGCTGAGAGAAATGCAACAGTAGCGCAATAAGGGCCAGGGAAAAAGTTATTTGCAGAACTGTAACAAGATGAATTGGAAGCAAATCAACACACAGGTTAGAATACAGAGTCCAGAAGCTGTGATGACCTAAATTAGCAGTAGATGTAAGTCACCTTAAATCATGGCCATCCAAACAACTCTCAGAACCCATGGCATGTCAAAGTGGATGACCATATCCATCCATTTGTGTTATTTACTTCCTGAATAGGAAAGACCATGAACAGAAAACATTCTCATTTTAACAAGGTATCTCAGAGCAAATCACCAAAGGTGAATAAATCATTAGTAGGTCAGGAAATTATGGTAGCAAAAGGTTATGTGATTTGTTCAGCATTGCACAAGAAGGCAGCAGCAGGGCCAAAGAACAGTCAGCATCCTGCCCTCCAAACTATAACAGCAGGTGCTAAGTCCAAAGCATCTAGTGCCTTCAGTAAAATGTATAATCAACACTAGTCACAAATTACATTAATATAGGCAGGCAGCTGTTCTTCCTATGGGTGCCTGTGCTGGAACATCTATCTAAAAAGCAAACATCAGAGAGAATGATCTATCCATGTCATGATTGGAGACTCTGTTTGCCCTTTAGCCTTCCTTCTGCAAAAACAACTTTCACCCATTAGTCCATCGGATGCAACAATGCTCTGAAGGAAAGAGTATTAAGTCACCAGAAACACTGCACACACACTTGTACTGCATTTAAATAGCACTGAATTAAAATGAAAATGTCACATTTCTGTTGGGCTGCATGTTAACCTACATCCTATTATGGTCCTGCAGGAACACACAACACATTCAGTGCTTCTTCTTGTGACACTAAGGAGTTTTCTGAGCCTGCTTTCCTCCATCAGGCTTTAAAAAAGGCAAAGTAACAGTTATGAGTTAGAGGCTTCTACCAACTTAAGTACTTATATGATTTTGGCCTATTTTCAGCAAGGACTACATGACGTCCTTAGGAGGAAAATGCTGGGCAAGCAGCAAAAACCAAAATTGTCAATGTTAATCCACAACACTGACCACAAATACACCAAATTAATTCCTAATGAGCCTTTCAGTGATGATGCTTCAGTTAACAGTGTGCCAGCAGATCTGTGTCCTGAATTAAAGGCTCTGTTGATTTCAGGTGTCTTAGTACGAGAACTGTGATTCACCAGGAACATTCTACCATGGAAAGAGATACAGAGTTTCTGACACAGGCTTTGTCAACTCATTTGGTGGAGCCCACATTAAGTCAGTCCTTACTGGGTCATAATTAACTGCTGCAATTCAAACCACAACAGGGATTCGCCAGCAGTTTAGAAAATAGCCAGTCTCCCTAAAATTTGTCAAGGAAATACTGGGTTTTCTCCATGCCCACAACTGTTGCAGCAGCCTCCCAGCACCTCAGTCTTGCAATAGTCTCTTTGCAAGGAGTCCATCTGCAAGGCTGAGAAAGCAGCTTGTAAACTGGAAATGGTTTTACAGTTCCCAGAACTGACTGATGTGCAGGTAAATTACACAAGGAAAATTATT
Organism: Urocynchramus pylzowi; assembly: GCA_013397555.1. Taxonomy (NCBI): domain Eukaryota; kingdom Metazoa; phylum Chordata; class Aves; order Passeriformes; family Fringillidae; genus Urocynchramus; species Urocynchramus pylzowi. The sequence continues at coordinate 162,434 of VZRH01005864.1, read as the reverse complement.
CTCTTTCCTTTTACTACCAACTAACCAAATCCTCTCCTTCACTTCCCCATTAAAAAAAGGCTGTTGAAAGAACTCCTCCTCAGAACTGACATTTTGCAAATCTCTATTCCTTGCTGCAAAAATCATCCAGGTGAAAACCAAGTAACTTTAAACAAAATTGCTTATTCTTCATCCACTGAAGGATTGAGAATCCTTTTGCTTTCACAAAGGAAGATGATGAACTCATCAGAACTAAAAATCTCTGTTGGTGCAGAAGGACTGTAAGGAGAAACACTGTCAAATCAAAATGATCTGTAAATGTTTCAGAGATATGCTCTTCAGCGCTTCACTTACTGTAACATCTCTTTAAACCATCATCTCTTCTTCATTTCTTACATTTAATTCCCCCATATAGTTTATTCCTGAAAAAAAGCCTCTCCTTTTCAGGAGCTTTCTAATTGCTCTCTTACTCACTTCATACAATCTCAAAATTAAGACATCTTTAACAGAAAATACTTAAATGGAAAAAAACCCCTGCATTACTCAAAAATATTCACTCAAAGGCAACAAGTTCAACTACATGAGCTCAGTTTGCTGGCTTCCCCAAGCTTCTTGATACACTTCATTGTTTTCTGCTTTTTTTATTTCTCCTTTATTCTTTCCTATCCAAACAGAAACATTTCACTTACTTATAGGAAATTGTGGTACAATTTCTCCAATGATTCTCTCCTGCCTTTTTTCCCAAACACCTACTCTTCTGAATGGGTGGTCTGTCCTTTTACGAGAACTCTTGTGTCTAAACAAGAAAGGTCATAGTCTTATTAATATCTGTCTAAATGGAACACAACTGAGTCTTATAAAATCCTGATGACAGCTCAGATGTTTACAACATTGCACAAAATAGAGTAAAATGCTGCTAGAATAATGACTCTGCAGACAAACAGTCTGACATTAGAACCTGTTTTTGCACAGAGAATAAAAGACCAAGCAAACATCTTTGTCCTCATGATCATCTTGCAACCAGAAGTACATCAGGACATTGATGTATGTATGACGTACGTTTTAAGTGGCATTGCAATTCACCTGTCCAGGTTATTAAGCAAAGAACACCGATTAAGCCCTATCTCTATTGCATAAACAGCTGTTTCCCAAGAGGCTTTCATGAGCATAGTCTGCATTTGTTTTGCATACAAGGTAGAAGCAGAACACAAAACAAATTGCAACTGGCTGAGAACAAGACAAATGGTAAGACAAGGGCATTTCTTTTTCTTAGACATTTATAATTTAGCAGTGTGTCTGAATGCAATCACAGGATGAGGACCTTCTACAGTTTCTTTCTTGACCACAGGATTATGCCTACAGCACTGGACATAATGTAGAGAATTTTCTATTCTAGGCAGCAGCACTGAAGTGGCAAAACAGAAGCAATCAGGACTTCAGTACAAAAGCAGTTCATTGACTCTTTTGCAAACTCTGGAACATATTGCATACCAAAAGAGGGGGATCAACACTCAGACTTTGAGAGATCTAATTTTTACTAACATGCCCAAATTATGAGCAGAAGTTGGCAGTTCTCATACTGGAATTACCAGCAGTCATGACAGACTCTGCTTACTCTTCTGCTCATCTACCACATAGAAAGATTAACAGCAGTTGTCCATATTCTCTACTCTTGGATAATTTCATGTTGCCGAAATTCCCAAAGAGGACACTGCTGGGGCATATATCACCACACAATCAAAAACATAGGAAATCAACAGTTCACTCCCACAATATATTTTGTAATAAGCTCATAAACCTGAAAAGATCACAAAAGCAGACTTAATCTGTCTTGGCTTTTCCCTCCAAGTCCACTAATATTCCCCAGAAGCTTATGAATGCTCACAATATTCCAAGTCCCTGTGCTGAATTAGCACAAACATCAGAATCTGCAGCACTGAAATAATGAAAAACAAGATTCTTATCACCACTCTGCCAATGGAGATCATCTATTACCTGCAATAACCAGAATATTCTAGTTTCTGTGCAAACTATGGGCAGGACGCCCAACCATCCAGGCTAAGCAATTTTGAATATGCAGATACACAGCCATGTTTATTTTCCCAAATGAACAAAGTGAGACCTCTTAAAACATAGTTTTCATATAGAGTTCATATTCAATGATTCCCACTGGCAAAAACAAACAATCACTGGACATTACTCCTTGTAACTTTGTAAGTTTGTGTTTTTAAAAAGTATGCTCAAGAAGGGGAAGGCAGAACAGTCTTAAACATTATGAATTCCTAAGTTCCATGCAAAAGGCAGGTGTTAGAAACCGGAACAAGTTGATTTTTAACCAGTTTTCCTTACCGTGACTCTCATAAAATTTTATTTCTCAACAGTGAACTACACCATTTCTGAGTCCAAGGAGCATCTCTTTCAGCACAAACACCCAAGTAACCATTACTGACATACCTTTCCAGAATCAACCAGTTCTGCTATTTCATCCAAACTTGGGCCACTTGGCATGAAAAATGCCCACCGATAATGGACTCCTTTAAGGAGATGCTGCAAGAAAGATCACAAATCTATTAAAATATCATGAGAGCAAACTGAAATGGGAACTAAAATTAATGACAGAATCTCTGAAGAAGTAACTTAAGAAAAAGACATGGAAATTATATGCTAGTGTCTGAAAAAAATTGCACCTAAGCATGTGGATTAAATGTACAGACCGGGATGTTGTGTTACCACAATAGGATCAGGGTGAATTGTGTGTCCAATTGCACAAGTCAGCTAGTAGAGAAAAACAATTACCTTGTTTCTGCAGCTAGAAATGGCATTATTTGTTACATAAGAAAGAAAACATGTGTTCATTTACACTCAAAAAAGGGGTGAAATAAACCCAGCAATATGACATTTAGAACCTTCCATTTCAGTATCAGTGACTTCATTTTCTACCATTATATCTGCCAAAGTCATCATTGTCCAATGACAGATGGCAGCTCACATGAAAAGCATTTTGGGAAGATCTCACACACACAAGTCAAGAGCATCTCCTTTAAATAAGTCATTACAGGAATAAAAGCCATCATCTGCCAAAGAGAGATGATTTTTATATATGGCATAGAATCCTCTTCATCATGGAAACATGCACACTGAGAAATAATATTATATTATTTCTTCCCCACCTTTTCATTTTGTCTTTGGGCTTTCCTGAGAAGGTACTGCTGCAGGGCTTAAAATCCCATTCAGCCAAGCTTTTGCAGGAATACCATAGCAACTGCTTAAAAAGCATTCATTTGGAGAGCAAGTACACAAGCATAGGGAAGAAAGAGAAAAGTTCTAAAAAGCCCCACTGATCTGGCCACTGGCAGAATGTTTTAAGATCCACTTAAGAAAACTAGAAAAATCAGTATCACCATCTAGACACATGAACATGAAAGAGATGAAAGACTTCCTAGCCACCCTCCACCACGCCTATTACTCTCTGGTGCTGGAACAGGATGAAGAGAATCAGTCATAGAACAATGTTCTGAGAGAAAGCCTGACCAGCCCAAAGCAAGTAACAAAACTGCCCTCGCTTCAGTGTTTTGCTGTGTTTACTATGAAACCCTGGCTGTCAGCAGGACTCACTAGGGAGGCCATATGGAAAAGGCCACAATGGAAAGCACAATAAGGAATCAAACTTCAAAGCTCCCCAAACTACTACATACACCCAGCAGCACCACCCCAACACATTTCTTTTCAGTGCAAGAAAGAAAGAATAGTATACTTAATGACATATGAGGACAATGCAACAGCTGCCTCTCCACGAGCTCTGTGACTGACATCCAAGCCACAGAAGTAGTCACTAAAGTACTAAAAAATATGAAAGTACATAGGATTTTGTAAAATACCTTTAGAGTTTTGGAACCAACAGTGACTCCTGTTTGCAACATGCCATCAGCCACTCCAAGTTTGTCCATATTGATCAGGAAAGGTGTCACTAAAGTAACATATGTTGCTCCTGACCATTTCTTCAAGAGATGTAGTGCCCACTTCTCAGTGGATCCACCAACATTATCTAGGATAAAATCAAACCTGCAGACATATAAATAACAGGTTTAAAATCTTGATATGGGAAAAATAACTTCACCGTAATTAAGCTAATTAACAGCAGAAATCAGCTATAGTTCACATTTTTATATGTCACTGCAATGCAAAAATGATCTGGCTGCAAGACAGCAGCAAGGAAGTTCCAAGACTTCAGCAAAATCCCAGCTTAATGTACAATGGGATTTAAATTTACAGGTTATTGCCTCCTGATTCTGCAGCCAACACAGGCTATTTAGAAAGTATACTTAAACTCCAAAAAGCAAATTTAGATGCACAACTACATTCTGTACTTGCTTAAAGTCTTCTAGAGCTCTATCTCTTCAGCCCTCCCACAGAGACTACTGGAACAATCTTGAGGTCTAGCACTGAACAATATGGTATGTACATGTAAAAACCAGTCTGGACTCATGCCCTCAACTAGGAACAGCACTTGTACATGCTGTACTCAAGGAAAGTCAGTTCCAGTGGCTAAAATTACATAAACAAATTATTCTACTAACCCCTATTTCCTCACATCTTTTCCGTGACCCAGTTCTCAGCTTCACTTCTCCGAGGTTTTTTTTGACCTCCTTATTTATTTAGGGGCCATTTTACCTCTCCTGACAGCTCTTTTCTATACATCTACCTATTTAACATTGAACCTAGCAATGCAAAGGATGCAAAACCTTACCCCCATGGAATGGGTATATGCAGCCTCTAGCAAAAAGCCACAGTTTCAGTGTTCCTTCTCATTATACCAGCATGTGAGCCTGTAAAGGCTGAATAGGGCAATAGGGAGCTATGCACCTGTTCTGTTAAATGCACAACTCATTCTTGTTTTCATCTGTAAATTTCCAGCAATCTCCAGATTGCAACAGGCATGTATACACACATATCTCTAATCTAAATAATCTACAAATATGAGGGAAAGTACTTTATGCGAATTAAATAGAAAAGTCCTTATCTCTCTGGAACGATGGTTTTCCTCTCTGTCTTCCAAAGGTGTGATTTCATGTTTAAAGTTCAGTTCATGTAACAGTTAGCTGCCAACAAGAGAAGATCATGAAAACTAATGCTCTGGAAAGAGTAGCTGACTGTGGGTTCTGAAGAGTCAGTACAACTGCAAAGGGGAGAGAAGTAGGAACATCCCTAGAACTGACTGATCAGACTAGTTGCACCATTAAACTGCACCCCAGGACACTGTTATTGATGTCTCTTAGAAAGGGTCACTTGCTAGAATGGGTGTTTAGCGTTTAAAGTGTTTAAAGTGTTCAAAGGCAAATTTTGCACCAACTGCAAAGTCCATCCTGCTGTACAGACAGTGTCACTGCCCTTGCAACTGCCCTCAGGCCTGCTGACAATCACACTACAGTTAGAGGGCACATGGCTTCTTAGCACAGTTACCACTAAAATTCTTTCACAGATCAAGCAGCTTCTATTTCCCCTCCCAGAAAGTTAGCTCAATCTAGTTAAAAAGAGCAGTGTAAATACCATATTCAAATGCAAGTCACAGTAGACTATGTTTAAACAGATGGAAAGATGACAAAAGTAAAAAATACTACTGTTCTAGAGAAAAATCCCAGGCTAGTTTAAAGATAGCTGCTGTGACAAGATAAATGTGATTGTTTTTCAGAGGCAGCTGTATCCAATGTTACAGAATAGAAATTCACTCCCAGTTGCGTTGCACAGTGGCAAGTCACTGCTTCTTCGTGATACAGTTCTTTCCTCTACAAGATCAATTTTATATTTACCAGCTTCACTCAGGATTTCAGAGATTTATTCATGCATTGTATATTCTCCAAGATACTTGGATGGAAGCTACAAAACTGCTCATATTACAGTCACTGAAGAGAAGCACATGGAAGTGAGCTTGTCCCCCAGTTAACTGGCTTAGTGTTACAATGAAACCTGTGCTGGACATACTCACTTGCAAACTGCATTCAAAAAGGTGAATCTGCTTTACAAAACAGTGCTTTAGAAACAGGGGGAAAAATTTAGGGAGTTCTGATAGAGTCAAGCAATCAAAAGGCAGAAGGTCTGACTGCCAATTCCTTCATCTCAGTATTAAAGCAACACAAACACTCACAAGGGTAATGTTTTAAGCTGCTCTTCCAGATTTCCAGATTTATAATCAATCACATCATCTGCTCCAAGCTTTTTCACCAGTGCGCTGGCATCAGGAGAGCAAACTGCTGTCACGTGAGCATCCCAGGCTTTCATTAGCTAAAAACAAATATGAAAAAAAAAGAAGTCCAAAGATTAAAATTCAGTGAAATATTGAGAACAACTTACAAAGCCAAAGTCTCATTATATTTATATAACAAATGAGCACCTTTAATAGGGAGTGGGGACACTGTTCCAGTACAAGATAAATTGTCACAAATCCCACAGACAAAAATTATAGCTAGAATTTATCAATATTTAAGGTGGTTGTGGGGAAGGAGGAGTTGGTGTGAAGAAAAGTGCGTGGGTTTTTTTAATGCCACTGAAAAATACCAGGTCTCATGAAAAATAAAGCTCTCAGTTTGCCATCTGTATGTTTAGTCTACCAGCTAAACATACACCAAGAGATACTGTCCAAGTTGCCAATCAACCAAACTGGCACCAGATGTACCACTAAATATTATTAAATATGCCCTTTAATAAAAAGTTACGTACTAGTAACAAGAAGAAGAAGGAAGTCATCTCTGATTTACCACAGGGACAGTATCAGGTTATCTTCTACTCCAAAAGCTATAGGTAAGTAAAGGATTTTTGCATCTCATTTTTTTCATTCACAGTAACACTTTTTACCTTTATTCCAGGTTAATTAACTTAGTTTATCCAGGATTGATGAGTTACAAATTGTAACTAGTCAGTGGTTGGTCAGCCTTTCATACTGAAAATTACCTGTGTTATCATGGATCAGGCAAATAGCATACCACAAAAAAACTATGCTGTAGACCTCTTTAAAACCACTGTGCTTATGGCCTTGTAACATGGAAAGCAGTGATGCAATCACCAACTTCTGTATTTTTTTATAATCTTGAGAGAAAGATTTTTCAGCATGAGATGACAGTAATTGGAATCAAAACTCCCAAATTAATTGAGCGCATGAAAGAGGATGTTCCACAACTAATGAAGCAACAAAAGAGCGTGTTAAACTTTCCAAAGTTAAGAGCTACTGGAACAGACAGACAAAAGGGCAGCAGGGCAAAGATAGTGAGGGAGAGTAAATCCAAGCCTCTGTGCTTTACAGCCACTGCACACAAAAGCCTGATGGCCTCTCACATCATTTGACCAACTACAGCAGTTGTTGTAGGTGACATTCTCCACCAGTTTTCCTACTCACACACCAAGTTCTGTTCACATTTAGAGCGCAGAGCTGAATGAAAAATACATATTTCAAGTTACACCAACCAGAGATTTCCTGCACCCAAATTGTGAAATGTGATCTTACACACAACTCCCTTCTTTGAAAGTCCTTGCTTCCTACTTTAAAATAATACAACAAAATAAACGGAAAGCAATAAATCTGAAAATACTTTGCTTTTGGAAATATCTATCATCTCGATCAGGCAGACTGATCAGTAGCTTGCTGTTTCTCTATTCCTTCTCTCAATTCCCTTCTGTTTTTTTTTCTTACTGAAATGCTTGAAGATTGATCCTGGGCATGCTGGATAATATTACCTGTATAGCAAATGTACCAACTCCTCCTGAAGCTCCTAATATTAATATTCTGTAAGAGAAAATTAAAACATATTTAATAGTTCTTTAAATAAACTCTGGAGTAACTACGTATTCTAAATGTTTCTTATACATCTCTGACACTGAATTATTTCTAGCATAAGATTGGTTTTGTAATTCAATGTTATTCAAGAGTGGTTAACTGTTCAGATAGCCAAAAATGTGACTTAACATTGCTGACCATGTGTCCTGTGCCAAAAGCATTATCTCAGCACGGCCAAAGAGACTTCCTCATATGTGCTTTCCACTAAATGCAGGCAGTGGAGCTGGCAGGTAGTAGCACTTGTATCACTCAAAAACCCTGTCCTCACTTTCCCCAACATAACTCTTTAGTTTGGGACAAAATCAATTAAGAGTCCTTTCTGTCTCCCAGACTCCACTATCCTATCTCCTAAAGAAAAAAATGCAATTCACCAGCATCTTACACAAATTGGTCTTATCTATGAGAAGAAGTAGTTTAGTATCACATTATTTAAGGAGACTGGGAACTGCAGAACATATGGAGCATAATTTTCCCATGTTGCATAATGCCTAGCTAAAAGACAAAAATACAGTGAAGTACCCTTACCACTAACAAGTTTAATTTTTATTAAATTAAGATAGGTGTCTTTTTCTCTAGAAAAAAAAAAGAAGTAGAATTTTTCTAGTTCCTTCTAGTACATCTCAGCAAAACCCTGTAAATGCCAGCTTGCGAGAATTGGCACACAAGCAAGAAAATGAAAGAGTATACTGCCAAATTATTAGCAAATTAGAGTTCATTTTAACTGAGAACCCTAAATTTCAAAAAAATTAATACAAGTTTACTTGTGTGAGGACCTTACTGCTAGAAGCCAAATCACTGTTCAAAAAATTTCATCCAAATATTTTATTAAATAACTAAACACCAGAAAGTTAATTAGTATGAAACCTTGCAGCTCAAGTTTAAACAATACTTTGACTTTGGAACCATTTGCTAATTCTAGGACAAAAAGAAGACCAAGATGAAGTCCTGGCATAGGATTGGGGAACATCATGTTTCTCAGAGCTTCTGTTTGCCAGAAAAATCTCAGCATCTTCAGAAGCTGGTGAAATTCCTGTTTTAAATCTCACAGTAAAAGATGTTGAAGGAAATTGCTTTTTACAGTACAAAACTGTACTATACAATCTGGAGTCTCAGTTTACAAAAGTTCTTTGAAGTAGCTTAAGAGACTTGGCTTTGGTCACACTATCCATTTTAAAATGCTCCTTTTGTAGTGATCAGATTCTGTTCCCTCCCATTTCACTGATCCAAGCTGCAAAATTCAGATTAAGAATATGAAACCACAATACCACAAAGCCTGCAGCTTTTAAATCTGCCAAAATGTACTTATCCTCAGAACCAGGCTTCTAACGACAGATGCCTGGAGCAACATGCATATTTCGACTTCAGTATACTTGAATAGGCTCTGGGATCCTACACTCAAGATAATGGGTTAAACCCATCTTTAGCCTTAAAAAGGACAGTCAAAATTTAATCCTTTCAAAAAACCTTTTCAAACCGCCCTTACAATTTCACTCCTTAGTTAAAGGGCATTTCTTCTACTACATATGTGGGGGAAAGCTGTCATCTTAAAATGTACAATATGCTCAAAGGATTTAGGCAACATTTTCAGTTTGGGGAGCAGCTTGGCTAGGACTTTTTTTTTTTTTCCTTCAATAAAAGCCCTCAGGATTCCTTCAGGTAGAAATACTTTCCAGATTCAGTTTGTTCCTATGTTACATGGGCTTTCTTCTACCACACCTTCCAATTATTAAAACTCTCTCCACACATTGTGACTTCAAGAAAGCTCTTCATTTCTGAGACAAACTACATCTGCACAGGAGATCATGTGCAGCAGCTCAACAGCACTGGAAACAGCAAGACACACAAGTAAGAGGGGGAGTGTTTGAAGGTGCAGGACCTGTTAGGACAGTACTGAATGACAGATGGTGTCAAGTGCCAAAGCAGGAATGGTTTTGTTTGCACTGCCTCAGGAAAACACAGCCAGAAGAAAACACATCATAGAAACTACCTGTTTTCACTGCAAGGGTGAGCTCAGGAGTAAACTAATATACAAATATGTGCACCAGAGACCAAATTAACAAATCTTCTGACCTGGACAGAGATCCAAGAGAACCAACTCTTTCAAAAGAACACTGGTACCCCAGGCTTTCCTCCCTTCTGACAGAGGCACAACATTCACCAAGCCCTCCATGGGGCTCCAGCAGTTCAAATGATCATAGGGAGCAGATCTCTCCAAATAAGCACACCATGAGATTTGAAAGTTTGGCCCATCTCCCTGGGCTCTGCTTGGAGCTATGGTGTGGTCAGAAATGAGCACCAGAGAGGCAGGACCTGTTTCACCTGTTTCAGCTTGAGTTACATGCAAGATAACAATTGAATAAATGCATCAATTTTATTTGTTATAAAATTAATGTATAAATTGACTAAATATATCAACTTTATTTAGATATAAAATTATATTTCATTTGATTATGGCAACAAAAAGCCCTCAAGAAATTTATTCCTGAATCAAGCAGTGCTCACCCCATCAAGAAGTTTTACAACCTACACTCAATTTGTACTTCTCAACAGATAAAATGATGAAATAAACCACAGACATTGAAAAAATATTTTCTTGGGGTATTATACCATTCAAATTTTCACTGTAACCATATAAAACAGGAGTGTACATTTGGTAGCTTACATTAACAGAATCCAGCACCTTTCCCAGCATACATGAAAGTCTAAGATATTGCCTCTGTATTTACATAAAGACTTTTACTTAAAAGCAATGTAAGCACTTTGAATAACTTCTCAAACTGTCAGGTTTGTTTCTGTCATGCACTTTGTGAATACAGAAAACAAGATATTTAACAGCCAGTGTTGAACAAGCATATCTATCCCCTTTCTACTGAAACAGGTCAGTGGCACACATGAGAAGCTCCAGGTATCCACAGAGAACTTCAACACAACACAGTCACTTTGAACATTTAGGATAGTAAGAACATCTAAGCTTCGACAAGAATATTGACCTTAAATAGAGTGGTATAGAATAAAGGCTATGGAAAAATTACTGGAATTGCAGAAGGGTTCACAAACAATGAGGGCACACTTCAGGAAACTTGTAAAACCATAACCTGTGAAAGTATGTGCAGATGGAGCAGATAGTCTGTCAGATCAATGCACAGCCAGACACTGGACTAAGAGCAAGTATTTCTGGTTAGCCCACACTAACGGCTTGAAAGAGGCAAAGGGAACAATACACATCAATAGAAAAATCTCACTGCTTTTAAGATGTCTTAACATTGCACTAAAGCACCAGTGAAGTAGCTTTCATCAAGGAATACAGCTGCTCTGCCAAAATAAGACACTTTTGTGTGCATGTACACCCTTCTACATAGCTATTTACTACAGGAGACAAAAAGACTGACATAAAATCACATATGTAGGGAACTTCTCACCAAATATATGATCTAAAGAAATTAGGAAACACTATATAAATGGTTGTATTTTTAAATTATTGCCCTAAGAGTTCATGGAATATAATTTTGCACAGCCTCTTCAATGCATTTTAAACATTTTCCTACAAGTAATATTTCAGGGGAAAAAAGTTTCCATCACATAAGTCATTCACTGCTGGTTTGATAGTTCAAAATTTATAGATAGGAAATATAATATTTTTAAGTACATTAAAATGAGGTTTTTGCTGACAGAGAAATTAAACATTTATTTGGAACATGAAAGCAAATATTAAATCTAAATACACATTACAATTGCAGTTTCAATTTTACTGTTAACAATCTAAACACTTACCTGAAGACTGGAAAGACAATTTAAACATGGCTAGCCTATCAGTTAGGTTAATTCTATTTACATATGAAAGTTAAGATAATAAAAAGTCTAAATACTGAAAAATAAAAAGTAAGGTAATCTTATCCAGAATTTTATTAGCATCTGGAAGTTAATTTCAATGACGTGTCTTTGAAACTCCTTTAAATTTTGCAATTTCATCTTCTCAAAACATTGTTTATCTTTAGAAAAAACAATTAGTCAACATTTTCATGATGAAGTTCACTGTGACACATGAATGACCACTCACTCGATTGTCTTCTAGAGATGTGGGTGAAGAATTTCAATTGATCTAGTGTCCTTTGCAATGTGTTGCATTACAAAGTATCAGCCAAGATAAGAGGTCAGGCAGGCATCTAGACTCCTGCTGCCCAGTAACTACTTTATGACCTAAACCTGTGATGCAGCAGAGTAATTTTAACTACTGTTTTTCAACTCCCATAGTTTTACTTTTGCCCTTATTTCCATTCTGAAGATCTTGCTATCTATTTACTCAAACATCCAAAGGTCAAAATAACTGAAAATTTCAATTGTCAGGAGAAAAATGGTATTTGCTCCAATCTTTCACTGCATTTTCCCTCATCTGCCATTGTCAGATGAACAGACTGATAAACTAAGTCAATTTTTCTATTTGATTGGCTGCTCGTCTTGTACGTTCTCCTTTTCTTGTCTGCATTCCTGACCTCATCAAAGTTCTGGCCTGCAGGTCAAATAAGAGTCAGTCACCTGCTCATTTTTCTCTAAAAAGCTGGAAAACCAGTCTGTTCCAAATGGTCCACGCAGGCAGGAAGTGAGTGAACCACATCTCTGTCCTTGAGAGGGCTTTTTGTGGTTGTCAGTATAACTGAGAGGATATTACATTTGGCTAGATGCCTTAACAGGCAGAAAAGCAAAGTCCCTACAAATTCCTGGAGATAACATCCTCAAATTCTCTATATAGATTATAGAGATACATAGCCCACACATTGGATATACCATATAACTGGCCTATGATAGAGTCATAGAATGACTTGGGTTTGATCGGACCTCAAAGACCATCTAGTTCTAAATGCCCTGCTGTGGACAGGGACACCCTTCACTGGGGCAGGTTGCCCAGAGCTCCACCCAACCTGCCCTTAAGTACTTCCATTTGTGGATGTGTGGGCATCCACAACTTCTCTGGGCATTTTTTACCTCTATACAAGGACCTCATCTGAGCCTTCCTCTAAAGAAGCCTCTCTCAGCAGCTGTGTAGACAGAACCCATCATCCTCAGACAGCTGATCTTTATGCATGTCATGGTGTAACAGTCTCTATCACTGCTGGACATGTCTTAGAAGCAGCTCATCAATATAAAAATAAAGAACTTCAGTTTTAGCACCAGAACTGTTTACTTACCTTTTCCCACTACAATTACTTTGGTTCAGTCCTCCCACTTGGTGAAGTGCAGACCACGCAGTGAGACCAACATATGGTAAAGCAGCAGCTTCTGTGTGACTGAGACACTTTGGCTTAAAAGATACCTGAAATAAAATCATTACTAAGTCACACAGCAGCTCCTATGTGACACTGAAATACTTTAAAAAGCTTTACTGAATTGCAGATTGTGTATTGCACATTTTCAGCCATCTTCAAAACTAGCTGGAGTACAAACCAATCCAAGCACTAAAAAATAAAGTTACTTAGATACTGAAGAAGAAAAATGCCAGTCTTTACAACTTTGAGGTTTTACTAGCCAGAGTTTTGGAAGTTTACCTCGTTTCCACTAGCTACCACGAACTCTGACAGAGTGCCTTGTTTCCATGGGGGAATTGCTGCCCACACCTAAAACCAAACAGAAAACAACTATCAGTTTTTGTAGCTTTGCACACAATTTTATGTACACAGAAGTTTCCTTCATTAAACAAATCTTTTTTTCTAATTCACAGAATGTCTTCACTGTTTATCAGAAAACAGTTTCAGCTTGTTTTACACCAAAAAAATTCCACAAAATTGACTAAATGAAGGACGGGAGGGCTATGTAAATAAGTTGTACCATTGCATTGTGTATAAGACATAATTTTTCAACTCCCCCAAAACTACCCCATGCCAGGAAAGCTCAGATTAGAGGGGTGAGGATGGTGTAGAACCAGGATGTGCTATGCTAAAACTGGTGAAGGTGAAAGCAAACAGTATTAATTTTTGCGTGAGCACCCATGAAGTGCTTCCTGGGTTAGCCAAAGTTCCTACTCCAAGTTACTCAAGAAAAATAAAAACAAATCCCTTCTTGTCAGAATTCTACCTTCAATTAAAAACAAAGTGACACTTTGAGTGTGCACTTATAAACAAACAAATTCCATTCTTGCTACTGCTGCAATGGCCCAAAAACTATAACACAGAAGGGAAATTAACTTGCAGAAGCAAGACACTGAAAGACCATGTTTTTCGCAGAAAAAAATGAAGGGAAGAAAGTATTTTAGTAATTCACTGCCAGATAGGCCTTATTAAGAGTGCAACAGCATTAAAAAAAATAATTAAGAGGAGAATGAATGCTGAACATCTCATAGTATAATTTAACTATACATTTGGGAAAAAAAAAATAAAATAAGAGATTGGTGGTATCACCTCATCTCCAGGCTTGAAATACGAGACACCCAGCCCACATTCCATAACAACACCCGAGACATCTCGACCAAGCGTTAGAGGAAATTCAGTCTCGCCGGCTTTGAGTTTCAGGGGATCCCGCTTCATATTTAATGCAGTTGCACCATAACCACCTGCAAAACATGGGATCAACCACAACATACCACACTGAGTGTTCATTTATTAACTGTGCAATGCCAATTAGAAAGCATGTCTAGCTATAACGTGCCTCATTTCTGTTATAACTGAAGCATGCAAAAAACCCGCAGTATTTCACATTTTTACAGATTTTAGAAATAAAGAGCAAGTGTAAAAAAATAATAAGGCATAGCTCCCAAGATGGTTAACCTGGACTTCTATTCACAGACAAATGCTGTGAAGTCTCAGAATTACCCATCTGATAACAGTGCTCAGCCTAAAAATAGCCTGCATTTGGGCATGTATACCCATTCAAGTGTTTGGACAAGTCCACCTAGGGGCCCTATCATGCCAGAAAGTGTCTTAACAGGAATCCTCAGATAGGAAGTGTCCCATCACTAAACCCCCAGCTATATTCAAAGATTTTTTAAAATTCATTTATTAGAGACGCAAAGCAGAGATTACAGCTCTGTTAGCAGGCTTCCTGCAGATATATTTGCTTGTTCTACCGAATCTGATTCAATATGCAAGCACTTTTACACAGGAAATATAAGGTATTCTACTACCTTCTACAACTTCCTTCTTGTCTTTCAAACCCAGAAACTGGGGAAGAAAATCTGATTAAATGTGTCAAATACAAAGAGGCAGGCAGTGAAAGAGACAGATGTCCTGGGCGGGATGACAGCACATCTCCAGATGCCAATTCAGGATGAGCACGGCAATGAACACCACGGCTTGCCTTAGGTCGCACATGCCGACTTGGCATCAACTTGGACCTCCAGCCCCATTCACCTCAAGCAGATGGGAAAATCCAGCATCCCTAAGAGGGAATGCTGCTCCTTGGCCGGGCGTCTCGGGCAAGAGAGCAGCACCACAATCTCTCAGTTAAGAGTTCACCCTCGCAACACACACACGCACACTCCTGTCAGTGGCTTTTTTATCGTTCTTTCCTGAGAACCTGAAAAAGCTGAGTTTCCAAGAGGCGGCGGTTTTCCACAGGGCTCGGGGAAACACGTGTGTTGAGGCAGCCCGGCCACTACCGAGACAGGTCGTGTGTCCTGCAGCCGCCCGGGCCGCCGGGGCCGCAGCCCCGGCACAGCCCCTGCCATCCCGGCAGCCCGGCCGCGGCTGCTGGGGCTCGGCACTTACTTCGCATGCTGAGGTCGATGGGGTTCAGGCTCGCAGCGTGAACCTTAATGATGACCTCGTTCGGGAAGTGTATGATGGGGAACATCATCTCCCTGGTGAAGCGCAGCACCTCGTTGCTGCCGTACCGGTCTATGACCCAGCTGGGCATGGCGATCCGCGCCCGCGGAGAGGCGCGGAGCCCGCGGGCCGGTACCCGCCTGTTCGCCCAGCGC
>VZRH01005864.1:61955-146712 GCA_013397555.1 Urocynchramus pylzowi | reverse complement strand
CCACGACAGCATAGCCGGAGCAGCCGGGCCGGGCCGGGCAGCGGGTTCGCGACCGGGATCGGGATCGGGATCGGGCCCGGTGGCTCCTTCGCCCCCCAGCGCTCAGCCCGGCGGCCCCCGCAGCCAATGGGCGGCCGCCTTCTTGGCCGCCCTGCCAATGGCGCCGCGGGGTGTTGCGGCAAGATGGCGGCGCGCGGCCGCCGCACCGGGGGAAGGGCAGAGGTCGCTCGGCGGGCGTGAGGACGAGGTGACGGGCAGGGAGAGCCATGCTGCGCGCCTCTCTCCGACAGGTGAGTGGGTCTGTCCGCCTGCCGGGGATGCCGAGGAGCAGGGCGGGTTCGCAAGGTGACCGGGGTCCCCTCGCGTCTCCCTTCCCCGGGGCAGCCCGGGAGAGCGTTTCCCGCGGGCTTCTTCCCTCAGCGGGGATGGCGCTTTCTTCCCGTTCCGCCCCGGCGCGGCCTCTGTCACCCGGCTGCGCTCTCAGGTGTCGGCGGCGTTGAAGGAAGGACGAGTCACTCCCACGGAGCTCTGCCAGCGATGCCTGGCCCTCATCAAAAGCACCAAGTTTCTGAATGCGTACATTACCGTAGCGGAAGAGACCGCTTTGAAGCAGGCTGAAGAATCAGAGGAAAGATATAAAAGAGGTATGTTGGTCTGTAAGTAATGTCAGTCCTTAAAAAGCTGCTGTGGAGGAGCTGTCTGTGTTAGACGAAGCACCTTTGCTTTTTAAAGGGGGTGTCTTCGCTTGTTTGACTGTTGGGGGATGAGACTCACGCTTGAGGTTTCCGTGGGTGCTCGTGGATCTACACTTGGCACTCAGGAGAGTATTCAGGCCAAAAAACAGAGGGAAAACCTGGACCAAACGAGGCACTGCAGGTTAAATGGGCTCTATGCCTCTTGGACAGCACTGCTACCTGGTGTCTGCTGCTCCGTTCCCTCAGCAGTTCATTTGGAATATGTAGCCAACAGGTGCCATGAATAGGCAAATACAGTGGTCATTCACAGGCCTCCAGGCTGGGATAGGCAAACAGCTGGCACAGCCTATTGGATTTTTAATTAAATGAAAGCAAATGAAAATAAAGCAGCTTTATTAATTGCAGTTAGTAACTGGAGAACAGAACAGCGCTCAGTCCTGTTATCTGTCGCATTTAGAAGAAGGTCATCTTCATTTTCCTTTGTGTTTCAAGAAAGGCGGGAAAGGTAAATTTTTACCTAATAGAGTACATGTTTTCCTTCCTGGATGACACTTCTTGTCCTCTGGCAGCTCAGTAAAATTGTCAGCCAGGTTGTTTTGCTCCCTGATGTAGGCCGTTTAGTTTTTGGATTGGGTTTTTTTTTTTTGTGGTGTTTGTTGGTTTGGGTTTTTTTTTGATGGTGGATAATCAATTACTTGGGAAGGATTTTCTCTGGTTCAGTAATTAATCTACTGTGTATGTGAGGTAGGCAGTGTTTATGGCTCCCAGCCTAGTGATAGAGTGGATTTAGTAGCACCTATGGCTGAAATAAGCACTGTGTGGTCACATTGGAATGCACTCCTTTGGGATAGCCAGCCTAGATGAAAGCAGATGGAGGGCTTGGACAGGAGGTCTGGTTTGGGCAGAGTGCTCAATGCTTGAGTTGGAATGGAAGATGGTTCTTGAAAATGGAACAGACAACCATCAAATGCCAAGTGGAAAGCAATCTTGGCTTCCAAAAACCACCTAAAGGGACATGTAAAATAAACAGTAATTTATGAGAACCTTATATATATATATATATATATATCTCACATTTTGCTTTAATCTCTGTTGTTTTACAATCATTCCTAATGCAGGTCAGCCATTGGGTAGTCTAGATGGAATTCCTATTGCTGTAAAAGATAACTTTAATACAGCTGGCATTGAGACAACATGTGCATCAAACATGCTAAAAGGTACAGTAAAACTTTTAAAGTAAAATCAGATATTTTGCTTTTTAGAGGGTTTATAGACTGGAGTCTTCCAGAAATCTTTTGAAGTATTTTCAAAAAATGGTCTGGTGTCATTTGAGGAAATACATTTATCCAATTTCAGTAGCCAAGTTCATCTGGTATTACAGATGGATCTTTTTCTTCTTCTCAGCCCATTATCTCTTTATTTATATTTATATGCATTTAACATCATTTATAATAAAAGCCTATATACGACAATGAAATGGTTCCAAAATTCACATTTTCCTTCACATTGCTTTTAGGTCTAGAGGAGAGCAGTGAGTACTGTTCTGCCTAGTGAAATCTGTAGACAGTCCTATTTTGTTGTTGTTCTGTCTATAATTGGTGACTTAAATAGTTTTTTGATATGTCTGTAGGAAAAGTAGACATTAACAATCCCAACATACAATCACGTTCTATAATGCTTTTAAGGAAATTTTTTAAAATTTTGTAAACTCATTGTTTCTATTAAAAGTTCATGAACGTTTTCAAGGTATTACAATGTTTTTATAGTAAAAACAAAAGTAGGAAACATTTCTTATATCTGTTTTATTCTGCACAAAGTTAAACTTTATATTAATCCTTGTGGAAGATAGCAGAAGTAAATTAGCAGACCTCTAATTTGATTGTGTTTTTTTTTTAATAGCAGAAGAAACAAAATATGACTTCACTGTTGTAAAAGTTGTTGTATTACCTGAGATGCTTTTCCTTAAAGCACATTCTCAGACCTGTTGTGATTGATTGCAGTGAGTGTTAGGAGTGATGTCCTTGTTCCTGATGAAAATGGGAGTGAAGAAGCTCTTGTCATCATTCACAAAGTAAATTGGTTGCTACTTGAGATCTCATGTCACTGTCGTAGTTCTCATCCTAGGTTATGTAAGGTCTGAGTGGTAATGACGGCATCAAAATGTTGTAAAAATAATTTGCATCTCACCAGTTGCTCTTAATTGTTCTGATTGTTTTCAGGTTATATTTCTCCTTACAATGCTACAGTAGTTCAGAAGTTACTGGATCAGGGAGCTGTGCTTTTAGGTAAAACAAACCTAGATGAATTTGCAATGGGGTGAGTGATGTTTCTTATTTTTAATCTGCTGATTTTACATAAAATAGCATACATACCGTCTGTTCCAATCTACCTGTAATCCTTAACTCCTGTTATTGTCTGTTAGGCAAGACAATAATGAATACTTACTGGAAGGGTACACAGAGCTGGATGAACTTCTCCCTGAGTGTTTATAGTGTTGTGTAAATGATACAGATGCTGAGTTTTCTGAACATAATGTTCAAATGATGTTCAAATGTGCTTGAGAGGCAGGAAGCGGTCCAGCTTTTGCAGAAGGCCGAGGACAAGTGGCCTTGTTGTAGATTCAGTAGTGTGTTAATAGAATTGGTTACAACACAGTTAATTGCTGCCTTTTCCTCTCTCCTTACTGATGGTTTTTTGCCCTTAGGTAATTGTTATCATGCCCCCAGTGGCAGCCACTGCCTCTGCCAGCCGGCCACTGGGGTAATTTATATGGGTATTCCCTGACTTGCTGCACACAGGCTAATCGAGGGCAAGGCTTTTAAGTTGCCTAAGCTCATGTTGCCGACTTTTTGTCAGGAGCACATTGAAAAATGCTCCTACAAATTGATTCTTCTGCAAATCTGTGAAGGCAGCCAAGTGTAGCAGAGAATGACATCAGGCTGTTAGGGATGGGAATTACTGCTAGGTTTGGAAGGGAATCTCTAGGACTTTAATTACCTGTGAAAAACAGTAAATGCTGTGTTTTGGTTTTATTATACTTAAACCAAAGTCCAAGGTTTGATTGGAAATTCATGTGGATGGGGTGGAAATACTTGGACAGTATTGTTTTGAATAAAGTAATTTTTATGTAAGAAAGCTACTCCTCAGAGGAAGAGCAGGCGAAAAGCTTGGGAAAAACCTGATAATGCAATATTACAACTGGTCTAAGTTTGTTAAAGCACAGGATTCTCCTAAAGAGCTTATCCCAATACTAGATTCTCATTCTGGTCTGTGTGTTTGCACGATCTCTTGATCAGGGAGCGGATCCAGCTCTCAAGTAATGATGTCTCGATAAGGTGGTTTTCCAACTACTGTCAGCTGCCTGTTCTGTCTGATGATATAGCCAGTAACACTGGCACCCTGCAGTCAGGGGGAGCGTGGGGTGAAGGGCCTGATGAAGGAGGAAAGTATGCCCTGCCCCTGCTTCTGGTGTCAGCTCACACTTAGGTGACACAAGCCGACTGAAACCAGTTTCTGAGAAGCCAGTCTGGCATTCTGAACCAGTGAACTGTGGCCTCTGCAGAGGGCTACAGGGAATGATAGTGTGGCATTTCAGAGAAGTGCGTGTTCCTGGTATTGTGGAGCTTTTTCTCCACCTCTAGCAGCCTGTTTTTCCTCACAACAGTGATCTCGCGTCAAATGCAGGGCTGGAAAAACAGAACACCTTGGTTTTGAAAGAGGTGTGCTCCTGTACTTTTACATAGCTTAAATCAGTTTTGTGTCTTTGTGACTCTGTTCGTTTCAGTGGCATTAGCTGAAGTTAGAAAGAGGTACCAGTTCATGTTCTGTGTCAGAAACCGATGAACAGCTATGAATTTTACACAGTTGTATGTAATGTTGTAGAAGTTGACTGCTTAAGTATTTACAGACACCAGTCTTCTTGTGTTGAAATTGAATTTGCAAGGATGATGAGGAATTGGATTTAAAAAATTAAAGTGAGGAATACAAGTGTGTCATTTGTCACTTCTGTCTGTATTTGTCCTGTCTGACTGTTTTAGTTCTGGGAGTACGGATGGAGTATTTGGACCAGTCAGAAATCCCTGGAGTTATTCAAAACAGTACAAGGAAAAGTCTGTCCCAAAATGCCCTTCTGAAGATGAAGAGTCTAACTGGGTAATAACAGGAGGGAGCTCAGGAGGCAGTGCGGCTGCTGTGTCGTCTTTCACATGTTTTGCGTAAGAGGCTTTTAAAATTGTCTTTCCTTAAACGTCTAAAAATATGTTGGAATGTTTTAATTTTATAATTTCCTCATAAGCTAGTATGAAATAGGAGGCTTATTGGCACTTGCATGCAAAAATTTATTTCATCCATCCCTAGGTTACTCGTGGCATGTCGTGAAGCCAGAATTAATCCATGCAGGCAAACTTAGATTTACTCATTTCAGGCATTATTCGGTGGTATGACCACTTTGCACTGCGTGAAATAAAATTATGATGGCAGTAAAGGAGTGACAGTTTTGTTCTTATTCCCACATAATCTCTTTAAAAGTCTTATGGGGTTTGTGACACATCCTCTTCCTCACTAATTGCATTACACAAATACACACTGACAGTGTAATTCAGCAAATTAAGAGATCCCTTAATTTGTAACAGTATAATAATCTTTCCTCTGCTCCTTTGTTTTTATAGCATAGTTATGTAATAGTACATGACATTTGGGACCTAAAAGCTTTGAAATCTCTTATTTAACAAAAGAATACAGAGTACTTATTACATGGATACTTAGAGACTTCCCTGTTTTTAAATTAGAAGACAGTTTTAGTGTTGGGGTGGTTTTTTTGACAAGTGTGTGTTTATGGTTGGTTGGAGTTTTTTCCCTAAAGAAATTTAAACAAGCTGGACTTTTTAAAAATAGTAATTACTAACTGCATGGAATATCAACACGCTGTTCAGCAAGTCAGTTGTCTATATTATTTTCCCTATCAGACTGTTAAAACTGATCACAAACCTTTACACCTTACATTTTATGCAATTTTTAGAGCTACATGTTGGAGCCTGTTTTATAGAAGATCATTTTGATTGTGCTCTTAATTGGAAGGTGTTTAAAAATGCTCTTTAGTTACTTTATCCTCTTTTGCCCATACACTACATTACAAGCATCTATTTTGTTGTTAAAATATTCTTGCTAATGTTGATTGCAACTTTGTAAATCACTTCTTTTTTTTTAATTATATATATCTCTTCATCTCCTTGCCCTCTACTGGGATGTAACCTACTCAACATTTTAATATTGTTGAAATTGAACTCAGTGCAGCCACTCCCAAGGACTGTTGGTCCTCATCCTGAGCCAGAATGGGCTGATCCTGAGAGGGTCTGGCACTTTTTCTTATGTTGCTGGACTCCCATTTTGCACTGCTCAGCACATTGTCAGGTCAGGGAGATTTTTTGTCCAGCTATTTTATTGCATATAACCTATTGTATATCCATCCTATTAGTGTCTTTCAAGCACCAGGAATGCTGCCAGTCTTTACATTTTCAGTTTGAGATTTGGATGTCCAAAAATGCTATAAAATTGAGGATGTTTTGCATCAACACAAAGGCTTTGAAAAAAATTCCACTTCAGGAAAGTCAGTAGAATTGGTTCAGCCATCTCAGAAACAAATAGCTGTGGAAAAAGTCATATACTCACTTCAATAAAAATTATACCTGTTTCTGAAGTTTAAATTGGTTTTGGCAAAGATTTGAATGAAAACTTCTTTATCTTTTTAATGCTGCTTGAGTTAAATTTATTAAAAACAAGAGAACAGCATGCTTCATTTCAATACAATTTTTGAAATAAAAAATTTCAATTTAGAAAGAACAAGGCTTCACTTGTGGATAAAAAAAAGAGGAATTCATCATTATAATAGTAATAATAATAATAATATACTAATAATATAATAATATGTGTTTTAGTTGTATCTAAGCTACTGTAAATTGGGAGTTCTGATCAATCTTTGTAGATTTGGAAACAGGAAAAGCATCTTTCCAAAGTATGCCCTCTTGTTAGGGGCAAGAAGTGTCACCCCTCATTTTTATCCTGGAAAATGCTGATTCATGATGCATTGGCTACCCAATAAATAAGATACAACTGTTGAAAATTGTTCCCTAAATCAATGAGATGTATCAGTTGGAGTCCAAAGTATTGGAACAGACCACAGTATTGGAACAGGGAAGGCAGAAGATATTTGGGGCTATTTTCAGATTTTCTGAATTCTACCTATCTGCCTCTGCTTTGTGAAGAGAACTGGACTCTCCTATTGGCAAATTCAGAGACCCTAAGAAAAGTCAGAAAATAAATAAAAAATA
Source organism: Urocynchramus pylzowi (assembly GCA_013397555.1). Lineage (NCBI taxonomy): Eukaryota > Metazoa > Chordata > Aves > Passeriformes > Fringillidae > Urocynchramus > Urocynchramus pylzowi. Next base: position 139,691 of record VZRH01005864.1, on the reverse strand, counting down.
GACATAGAGAGCAGACTGGAATTTAGGCTGTGTGATTATGACTTCTGATCTGGAAGAATTCACAGAGTTTTAAATCCATGCATCTCAAAGCCACACATTCTTATGATTTGGAAATGTTCTGAATTACCTTACTAATGATGATCCTTTTGAAACCATAGAGCCTTAGGGTCAGACACAGGAGGATCTACCCGCAACCCTGCTGCTCACTGTGGTGTTGTAGGTTTAAAGCCAACATATGGACTGATCTCTCGCCATGGTCTCATTCCTCTAGTGAACTCCATGGATGTGCCAGGAATCCTAACCAGATGTGTGGATGATGCAGCAATTTTGTTAGGTATTAGTATGTTATGCATCCTTGTTTACAACATTTCCTCAAAACAAACTGAATTCTGACTTACTAACGTACGTTTTCCTGGTCTTCACATGCCGTGCCTTATTTCAGGTTCACTTGCTGGACATGATCCTAAGGACTCTACCACAATTCAGGATGACTTTAAGCCATTTGAACTACCTGATTTGACTGATGTCAGCAAGCTTTCAATTGGAATTCCAAAGGTAACATTTAAATCCTGTTAACAGCTATGGACAGGAAGAACAAATAAAAGACACATAACAAAAAAAATACTTGTGTCTTGCCCACCACCTCCCAGTCTCCTGTGGTTTGAACGAGTGAAGACAGTAAAAGCAGCTCCTGGAAAAGAACAGTATGTGTTTGCTCTGTTGCCTGTCCAGGCAATTTGGAGTAAGCATACACTAATGTATCATCTAAAACATGTTGTCATTGTGGTGGGAAGCACTGTCAGGAACTTAGGGGAAACAGGGAACTTCAGTTCTTGGTTCTCTGTGTTGCTTTTTCCTTAGTCTTCTTTATAACCTCCAACAAGTTGGTCTTGGTGCCTTCCCACACAGTGAGCTTGGTACTGGTTTGTGCAGAGCTTTGAGATCCTTGCCTAAATGCCACTGTGTTAATATAGAGCAGAATTTTAAAGACAATTGAATAGCACAAGGAGCTGTGATTTCCAGATTCCTAATAAGGACTGAAAGACATCTGTAATTTGGCATCTGATGTATGCAGTTCAATCATGTTTGTAACTATAAGAGTACTTGAAATTTAGAAACAAAGTTTGGGACTTCAGCCTATTTTTAATTTAATAAAGGCTCTGGCTTCATAGAGACAATGTGAATAACATTTATTAATTGGATTCTCAGTATTGGAACCTAAGCTAGAGCAGGCATACCAAAAGTTTTAATTTGGTAAGCAGAGATGTCCGCTGACCAATTATTCACAGTCTGTGAAATGGAAAAATTACATGCCTAAAAAATTGATCAGCTGCATACTGTTTAAATCTTGATAAATCTAAAATGGTGATGTTGGTTAATTTTTCCTATCCTTTGGACAGTTTTTTCTACTGCTACAGGTTATTCTAAACAGATACATGCATACATTAAACATAGCTACTCAGAAATCAGACAGTATTATGACACTGATATTATGGCTTAGAACTAAAGCAAGTGTCTTCAAAAATAGGGAATTTTAATAGAATATCTATAATTTGTCTGTAAAATAGGAATGTAGCTAATCTAAGTCTTCTCTCAACCCCTTGATTGTAGTTCTTCTTTGGTGGGTGGTTTTATTTGTTTCACCAAGGTGTGTCAGTTGCCACTGATAACATTGCTAGCGTTAACAACAGGGGCTAACAGCCCTAGTTTTAGGATTTAGACCTGAAGAAATTCTACCTGTGACTGCAGAGCAGTACAGTATAGTCTTGATAGATAAATAAGGGAGTAATTGGGCAATTACTCCTTCAGAAGAAACTGCTGAAATTCCATGATCTGTGATATATATGTTGGTCCTACTGAGATGAACATAATATTCTTAAGAAGACTGAATTGTGTTAATTTAATACTCCTTGATTGTATAGGATTTAGTAGATGCAAAAAGCTTTAATTAGTACTTTAAATCATATAGTGGCGAGATAATGGTTTCAGTGTATTTTTAGCAAGGAGTATTTGTGTTTTGGTTGCTATTAGAAGTAAACCAGTGTGTAAAATAACTCCTCCTCTTGTTTTTCCTCTAAGGAATATCATGCACCAGGGCTGTCTAATGAAATTCTGGCTCTCTGGTCAAAGGCTGCTGACCTGTTCAAGAATGCAGGTGCTAAAGTGGTTGAAGTGAGCCTACCACACACTCATTACTCAATTGTTTGCTATCATGTGCTGTGCACAGCAGAAGTGGCATCAAATATGGCCAGGTTTGATGGACTGGAATATGGTAAGGCCTTTGAAAAAACTTTTTTTGCAGACAGTAGAAACATTGCTGGATGCCATGTAAAAATGTTAGTTTTCATAGATTTTCTTTTCATGGTTGGATGCTTCATATTATTTCTCCAGGACGGAATATAGTAAAAACCTTGTGCAGATAAAAATGTGTAAATAAGTACATAATATATTTCACTACTAGGCATATCAGAGTCTGGGCTCAAAATCTAGTTTAGTATTTCCATAATAAAACAGGAATGGGTTTTGTTGTTTTTCCAGAATAGTAGCTTGTCAGACTGCAGCAGACAGTGACCTGTTGTACTACTATGATGTTATTAAATCTTAAGGATTACAAGAAGTATTAATACCCAAAATGCCTGTTGTTTTCAGGACATCGTTCTGACCTGAAGGATTCCACTGAAAGTATGTATGCTGCAACACGGCGAGAAGGCTTCAATGATGTCGTAAGAGGAAGGATTCTATCAGGAAACTACTTCTTGTTGAAACAGTAAGCAGAACTTCTTGAAATTCAGCTTTTCCAGGTTAATGAATTTTCGAGCAAATGGTGATTAATTGTTCATCATGACATGAGAAAGAAATTGCCCTTACACTAGTAGCTGTTTGTGTTTTTATTATTGCTTTAGCTCTATAATACTTAGTGAACTGTTAATAATGAACGAAAATGTTTTCCCTGAGTCTTACCAGTGAGCATCCTAAATTAAATAAGTAGAACAACTTAGTGATATTTTTTCCCCCTACCAGAGCATTATTGGCATCCATTAGTTAAATTAGGCAGAAATCTACCTTATGGTATGACATTGAAATCATACTGAAGTCTTTACTGTCCCAGTGTTAGGAGTTCTGTAGCTGTTAATCTCATTAAAACTGCATAGAAAAACTGCTGGTACATTGTAGCGAGATCTTCTAGAGAAAGCCAGAGACATAGCAATTAAATTAACTGCAGCTCTCTGTGTCAGTGTACAGGGAAAGAGAAGCATTGGCAGAAGTACTGAAGTCCTTACAGAATTCAGGGTTTTATGCAGCTCACGTAGAGAAGCTAGTGCACGGATCAATTTTACGTTTTCAGTTTTCCTTATCCAGCAGTCCTAATTTATGTTAGTAAAAGTGCTGTTTCTCTTTGTCTGAATTTGTTCAGATACTAACAAAAATATTAGGCGTGTAATTAGTCTCTGTAGTGCACTTGCTTTGAAAGAGCTCTGTCAGCAAGAGTATTCATCAGATGTGACTTCTGATTGCTCTCAGAGACAGGAATGTTGTCAGTCAGTCTGTAACAATCAGCTTTTATGGAATGCCGATATTCCTGCCAAGTGCGCTCCCTCTGCTTACAACTGTCCAGATCAGCTTTCCTAAGGCTACTTTAAAATTCATGTGGTTAACTCTTCTGTGAAGGAATACACAATTAGGTTCCACCGAGATGGAGCAGGAGAGTTGTGTTCTTCTTCTCCTGAAGAACAGAGTGCAGGGTTCAGAAAGCATTCTTAGAATAAGTAGTAGAGAAAACCCATCTGTGTCTCCTGCAAATGTTGCCTTTTACAGCTTATTTTTATCTTGCTTTTCGAAGTTTTAAAATGACTAGGTGATTGTTGAGGAAGTTCTGTTTAACATCTTTAGAGACAGCATGGACAAGAGGATCGAGTCCTCCCTCAGCAAGTTTGCAGGCAGCTCCAGTTGGAGCAGTAGTATTGATCTGCCGGAGGGCAGGAAGGCTCTGCAGAGGGATCTGGACAGGCTGGGCTGAGGCCAATGGTGAGAGGTTCTACAGGGCCAGGTCCTGCCCTTGGGTCACAACAACCCCAGGCAGCACTAAGGGCTGGGGAGGAGCAGCTGGAAAGCTGCCCAGGGGAAAAGGACCTGAGGCAGCTGGTCAACAGCAGCTGAAGATGAGCCAGCTGTCCCCAGGTGGCCAAGAAGGCCAATGGCTTCCTGGCCTGTATCAGCAGCAGTGTGGCCAGCAGCACCAGGGCAGGAATTGTCCCCCTGTACTCAGCGTTGGTGAGGCCACACCTCAAATCCTGTGTTCAGTTTTGGGCCCCTCACAACCAGAAGGACATTGAGGTGCCAGAGTGTGTCCAGAGAGGGACAGCAGAGATAGTGAAGGGTCTGGAGCACAAATCTTACAAGGAGTGGCTGAGGGAGATGGGGATGTTTAGCTTGGAGAAAAGGAGTGACCTTATCACCCTCACTACAGCTACCTGAAAAGAGGTTGTGGCTAGGTAGGAGTCAGTGTCTTCTCCCAGGTAACAAGTGATAGAAGAGGAAACAGCCTTATGTTGTACCCTGTGAGGTTTACATCAGATATTAGGAAAAATGTCTTCACTGTAAGGGTTGCCAAGCGTTGGAACAGGCTGTCAAGGGAAGTGGTGAACTCCCCATCCCTGGAGATATTTAAGACTTGTAGATGTGGCACTTAGGGACTTTCTGAAGTTAACAGCTAGGTGGATTTCTGAAGTGATTATAGAAAAAGGTCTAATTCCCATTGTATAACTTACTATCTTGAATCTCCTGTTTATTGATTATAACCATTTTCATTGCTGTTTCTTGGAATCGTAAATCTTTAGATTACTCTAACAAAGTGGGATTTAGGCAGTTGCAGTTGTTTTATCTGTAAACACTCTGACATGTAGCAGTTGGTAATACACCACTCCATTTTTCTTTCACTTTACTTTTTTTTTTCTTTCCCAAATAGCTGAGGGTTTAGATGACAGTTACTTTTGAAACTGAACTTCTCTGAATTTAAGATTCTATATTTACCAGTTCTGCATATGAGGTTAAAAGGAATGATAGACATAAAGTTGACTAATGTGTTTCTGCTTCAGAGTTGTGTAAAGACAGAAATCCTTGACCACATGTTTACATAAGGGGGAAAAAATGGGTAAAGATAAGGTCTTCTCCAGAGTTGTATACTACAACCACATACATAATTTTAAATCCATTTGGAGTTCTCCCACAGATGATGGGACTTTTTCATCTGCTTCATGTATCTTGCTGGATTGAATCCTAAATGGTTAATTCCTGTTTTTCAGACCTGTATAGTTCTGTATTTTCTAGACTTTGCTGTGCTGCCCTACAGTGAAATTAGGTTAGATGCCAGCTTTTCACCCAGAGGGTGGTTGAGCACTGGAACAGACTCCCCAGGGAAGTGGTCACCTCACCAAGCCAGTCTGAGTTGTGCTCTCAGGTGTCCTGCACAGGGCCAGGAGTTGGACTCCTTTATCTTCATGGGTCCCTTCCAACTCAGCATTTTCCATGGTTCTGTGAAATTCAATACACAATTTAGTTTCCAAATGGTCATAAAAATGTTGTTTTGATTTTTAGTTAATTGTTGTAAAGTATGGGTTTGTCTTCCCTTCACCTTCCTTCAGCTGTGTGCCCTCATCTCTTCCTTCTCTGGCAGCTCCTCTGCTATCAGAGCATAAACACATGTGTGGTGACTAAGCTTCCAGTGTCAGTCAAAATTTTATCAAAAAAAGGATTACTAGGCTTGTCTTTTCCACAGTAACGAAGAAATAAAGTTCTATATTTTGGGAATTAAAGTGTCAGGCCTTTATGTCCCTATTCCTTTCTAGGAACTATGAGAAGTACTTTGTCAAGGCACAGAAAGTGAGACGTCTCATTGCCAATGACTTCGTGAAGGTTTTCAGGAGCGGTGTTGATGTTTTACTCACTCCCACCACTCTGAGTGATGCAGCACCATACATGGAATTCATCCAAGAAGACAACAGGACCCGCAGCGCTCAGGATGACATCCTGACACAGGCTGCAAACATGGCTGGTGAGTAGGGACAGAAACTCAACTATGTTTTCCCCTGCCTAGTAATTTTAAAAGTCCAGTCCCTTTAGGTATTTAACCTTCTCTTTAGAATCAAAATATTTCACCCCCATGTCCTAAGTCTTAGAGAGATAACTGGGTCTAAGGACAGTTTTATTAAATGCTTGAAAATGTAAGACTAGATGTTAAAGTAGGGTGCCTTGGAGCTGAGTGTGGGCTGCAGGTAAGATAAATCTTTTCCAGAGACAGAAATATCTTCCTAAGGGGAGCTGATTATCTTTTTCAGAGGATGCTGACCTCTTAAATCTCTCTAATTAATTTCTTGTGATCATCTAGCATTCAGTTTATTCAATCATATTATTTTAGCTAGTCTTGTATTTCTACATATTTTTTTTCTGGTTCTCTTAAAATTGATAGAAAAATTACTCTAAGGTTTATAGTAAGTCCTTGCATGTGTATTTTTTTTTCTTTCAGGACTGCCAGCCATAAATGTTCCTGCAGCCCTTTCAGAGAGAGGCTTGCCAGTTGGGCTTCAGTTCATTGGACGTTCATTCCAGGAGAAGCAGCTTCTCGCTGTAGCCAAATGGTTTGAAAAACAAGTACAATTCCCAGTGATTCAACTAGAAGAAGTAAAGAGGCATGACAGTGATGTCTTTCAACATCAGAAATCTGCTTCTTTTTCATAGCCTGGGACTTGCTAGTCAGCTAGAGCAAGAAAGCTGTGGGGATGGTCAATTAACAGCAGAAATTCATTTCTTGTCTTTTGCAGAAGTAATAATCTGTTTTAAGAAGACGTTATGCAGTAATGCACAATGGAATCACGACAGCTTGTTATGGTGTAATTAAGGCAAAGTGAATCATTAAGTAAACATTACCATGTTATTAAGAGACATTTCTTACACAATTTCAACTTGGTATTTTTAATATCAGTATGTTATGCCTGTGAAGCTGATTTTTTTAATCCTTAGAGGGTGTGTAAGGTATCTGACCAATTAAAGAACTAACCTGCACTGTTGTGTGGAAACTTCATGGTTGACAAAGGGCTTGGTTTCCTTCTGGAGTGTAGACTTTTGTAATGACAGCAACCAGACAAGCTCTGTTGGAACAAAGGTATCAAGGATCTGTTCACCAAGAGTTAAATACAAAGGGAAACAAGGGAATAACATAGAACCATAGACTCCTTTAGATTAGAAAAGACTTTTAAGTTTATCAAGTCCAACCCAGCACTACACACTTCACCACTCAGTCATATCCCTAATGCCACATCCACACATCTGTTATGTGATGCTTATTAAGGTCATTGTGAGAAAGGTAAGTCACACCTGCATTTAGATCCCTGTTTCATTAAAATTCAAGATATGAAAATGTTAGTTCATTTTAAAACCCAAAAATGCACCCTGCTTCTAGCTAACTTGTGCAGAAGGTGAAACTAACCTCTGGGTTTACAAATCATGCATATTACTCTGGTTATATCTGTGTAAGAATGATGAATTCCAGATATCTTCTGTGGAAAGATGTGTAGTAGTAGTACTTGAGCAGTTGTTTTCTTCTTCCTTCATCACTGTTCTTTATAATCAACACTTAAATACTTACTAAGAAAGAGATCTTAGTGTAGGACTGACTCCCTGCAGGAATAATGCCATCTGTTCCTTCATGGACAGTCATTAAACACAATAGTAATTCAAACTGAATTTCCAAACCATCATCTTGTAGACTGGAAGACTTACTAAACAACTCTTAACCTGTTTCAAATGTTGCAGTTGCCATTTCTTGAAGGATGAAATTTGTAGATGTTTTGCATCAGATTCACTTTCAATCACTCTACAGCATGCAGAGATGTAAAAGGTATGGAGGGAGAAAAATGACTGAAGTGGAATCCCCTATGGAAACATAAAGCATCTTCCTGAATTACATCTTGTCATATACCATATTGTCACCTGTAATAAAAAAGAAAAACCTTATTTCTAAAAATTGCAGATGAATTAGTGAATTTTCCATATGCCAAAGTGAGCTTTTTCAATACCTTTCCCACACAATTGAAATGGTACACAACTAAAAACCCCGTGTTTAAAAAGCTAAATAGAACATAGAACTTTCCATGGAACAGTCTTTAGGGAACTTGTTTTTTCTATTAGTGGGTGATGATGAATTGAGAATCCTAATAAAATACTTTCACTAATGTCTTGTTCAGTAATTTAGGTGTGCTGTAATCATGCAGGTGTGTCTAACAGCAGCTTGCTGACCAGAGCTCTCAGTGAGGTTATCCAAGTTGCTGTACCTGGATATATACTTAGAATAGTTGCTCTTTGATGTGCACATCCCAAAGCCAGATCTACCACTTGCTGTTTCTGAAAGTAAAGGTCAGTGTCTTTGGCCCAGAGTTTGAGATAAAATCCTGGCTGTGCAGAGCATTCCTGGAGAGACATGAAGCACCTTGGAGTGTTAGAGAAGAGAACTAGCTGAGGACTGTGCTTTCCCTTGGAAATTCATTGAGGACTGACTTCTGACCTACTGGAAGATCACTGCTTATGCTTGGCAGACTTTCTCTTAAAACTTCCTCTGATGTAAAGACATACCTGATGGGAAAACTGGATCAAGCATAGATCCCTACTCTGTGTTTCTCAAGCAGTTAGAGGAGAGGTAGGTGGAGGGTCCCTGTATCTGCACTACCTTTTTTTGAAGTGGGGCTCCAATTCCAGTCTGCAGAACCCTGTAAAGGAGCATTCAGAAGATCACAGTGATGACCTGTTCTGACACAGGTCCTTCAGGGTTTCTGCTGCTGGCAGATTTCTGAGCATAGAACAGCTGTGTGGGGAAATACACAGGGAGGTACCAACCAACCAACCAGACACCCATTCTGCCTGGCATTTATAACTGTGTGTTAGTAGTTGAATTAGCAATTGCAGAGACTTAAAAAACAAACTCCTGCGTAGATACTTAAATTTCTGGGCTATCAGATTCACAGCAACCCCAACTGTCCTCCTCCCACTCCTAGCTGGTTTGCATTTTTGGGGACCATATGCCTATATGCTCTTTCTGCACTCTCCTTTATAAAGCTGGGATTTCATCAACCCATAGGAACCAGTTGGTCAAGCTGCTAGAGGATGTAAGCAAGAGCTCCTTACACTGCAGGAGAACAGCTAAGAGACTTTTGCTGTCTTCATGTTAGAAAAACTGGTAGTTGACTCTGGAGCACCCAGCAGTTCCCAAAGGAACTTAACAACCCAGTCTACCCTATAGGTATCGTGGTTGTGAGCAGAGCTTTGTGCAGCTGCTCCCAGTGCCAAGTCACAGCTCCAGAGTTAGGAAAAGAAAAATTGCTATGCCAGATAATTAAACTCTCAAAACCCCTTGTTACAGAAGCACAGGAATTCCAAGGAGCAGGAAGGTCTGGAGGTAAAAAAATAAAAGAAAAAAGGATAACCCCAAGACCCTGCCTATGCAAACATTTTGTACAGCTGTCTTGAAAAACAATTCACTGAAATAATAGAGTTGGAAGTTTCATGGCATTGCAGCACGGTCACAGTGGGAGGTAGGTGTAACCTTAGCACACATTGAGCCCAGATAATTCCAGTGTTTCCTGAAAGAAACAAAAGCTAGAGCTTTAGCAAACAAGCAATCTGGGTTTTGGTGCAAATTGTTTTTTCTTCAGATAATGAGAACCTGTAAGGACATTGTATAGTGGAAAAGCTTTTTTTGAGATGAAAATTGTTAAGAGCTTTTGCTTAAGATGTTTTTAAATACAATTGCCATCTGATATTGCACTTTATGAAGTTTCCACATATGAATTTTCCCCTCACTCTCTTTAAGAGCACTCATAAAAAGGAGAAATTCAAAGAAAAAATTAACCTTGTGCTGCTAAGTGCTGCTCCTTCTCTGTTCCTGCATTTCTAGTTTTCAGGTATCATGCACTTAATAGTAGCTACGAATTCATTATAACTTCCAAACTGCTAGTCATTTCTCCATGAGTTTTATGACTCACCCAGGAGCTAAACTGTGGAAGCTGCAATAGGGAATGGGCTATGGGCTTTGTACCCTACCTGGGGAATCCCACAGGCCTCCCCCTCAGCTCTGCCCCCCCCAGAATACTGAGAGCAGTACCACTCATAGTGCATAAAGATGGGCAGCTGAAAAGCGAGAAAGAGGTGTGCACAGCATGCCTAAAAATCTCAGCTGGAGTTACATGGCAGCTGTACTTCACATTAAATTGGTGCCCACAATGCCACCAGAGAGAGCACAGAAATAAGCAAAAAAGCCAGAAGAGCAAAAAGGTTTATCTAAGTTTGTTATTTTTCCATCTGTCTCTCCAATAAAAAAGAAGGTATCCTGTTACAGGAATGTTAGAGAGGGGCAACAAATGAAAAACACAGTCTTAATTAGCTCACCACACCTCCGAGTGACTAATGTCCAGGTGCAATTAAGCGATTCCAAGCTAACCTTTCTTTGTAAGCAGAAGAAAGGTTCTTTTCCCACCCAGCACAGGCATCCTCATGCACTTGCTGTTGAACAGCAGTAAAAGGTGTCTTTAGCTCAGGAGTGCAGGGCACTCAGGGAAAGCAGCAGGAACGCAGCCAGGGCACTTTGCCATGTCCTGTGCCATTTTACAGCCTGGGCTATGGTCTGATACCCACACTGTAAGGGTGAGAGTGCTGTAGAGAGTCACAAGCCAAGTCTGCAGCACAATACATGATGAAATGGACTTCAAAGAGCTGGAAATTTAATCTTTCTCAGCTGAAGAGATTGCTCTTGTATGCCACTGTGTGTGACAGCCAGTGGTGAAAGGATCTGTGTGTCCTGCCTTGCTGCACTGATAGTGACACATGGTGCACAGGGTACTGTCATGTGTGCTAGATCAAACACCTGGGGCACAACGGGGACTCCTCAGCTAGAGGCCCCTTTCAGGATCCCCAGGTGCATTATGGTGGAGAGGAAAGGGCAGAGGACAGACTGTCTGAAAGGCTGCTGCAGGAGGGTGTGAGATAAGGGCAGGAACAGAGGCAGTAGGTGGTCAGTACTGTCTGGCAGCAACTGGGCACCTGCCTGCACTGTACCGTGACCTGGGACAACTGCTGGGCTGTACCTGCTGACTGCTAGCACCACTTCCAAAGGGGAGACAAGACCCTGCACTGCATTGTATGGAGGAAAAGCAGTGGGCACTTCATTGTGCCATCCGGGAGGGGATGCTTCAACTTGGGAAGTGACACTGAGAAGCACAGAAACATTGTCTAGGCAAGCTGAGAAACATCAGGAGGTAGAAAGCACACAAAAGAGGGAAAGGATTAAGTGTCATAAAAGCTGAAAACACCTTCAAGTGGCCAGACGTGGGAGAGGAAGATTGAAGAGACAAAGGACATGGGGATGAGGAAGCACACATAATCTCAGAATATTCTGAGTTGGAAAGGACCTACAAAGCTCATCAGAACTATTCTGGTGAAGCAGGGGCCCTGACTTTGTGTTCCTAAGTTGAAATCTTTGAAGGTGGGTACCTTGTATAAATTGTACCTCTCTGAACAGAGTGGCAACTTGATTTAGTCCAAGACTAAATTTCATTCACCAGCTTTTAGTGCCAAGGTAAGTGCTACTCAGGCACATATAACATCTGACACAGACACACAAAATACATGTTTAGCAAAGATCAAAACACATTATTAACAATGTGCTTCAGGAAGCCTAGGAACAAACTGCAAAAGGGACCATGTGAGCTTGATTTCTCTACATAGATAATGATTTTGTACAGTCATCTCCATTATTAAAATCTAACAAGTATTTTTGGTTTCTTTCTCCTATTAATATTCAAGAACCTTTTGTTTGGAAACTTAAATCACAGCCAAGCCACACACACCTATTTACTCAAGGCAATATTGGTTGTTTTGTTTAAACATGCCTTCTCAATTTATGTGCTTAATTCATTCTTGTATTTATAGAGTACAGTTACATTCTTCCTTAGCCTTTATTCTGCTAGAACAGTTTATTCCTGTATATTAGAGTGCCCTGTGCTAATCCTTGTAGCCATTCACTGCACCTGCTCCAGCTGAATCCAGGTCTTCCAACATAGGTGACAAGTATTGTAAAGGCAATTCCAGGTGCATGTTTGTGAGCACAACAGCATTAATATTTCCCTGCCACTCCTGAAAACTTCTTCTCCAGGACACTCTGGAATCACAATTGTCCTTTACTCAGCCACATTACACCATACTGTAGCTCAGAGCCAATTTATGATTAACCAGTGCACTGGGGGCTTGCTCTGCCTCCATGGCTTTCAGTGGATAACCGTTTCCTGTATGAGCTGGGAGCTCATTATTAAGCCTCTAGGTTCGTGACCTTGCACTCCTTCTCATCACTGCTATTCGGATTATCGGAGTTTTCCAGTTTTTCCTGTAACAGTCCAACTCTCCACTGTTTTGACGGTAATCCCAGCTTCATGTCATCAGAAACAAAGAATGTGTCCTTCAAATAACTTCACTTATCACCATAACTTTACGCTCATTGCAATCATTTTCCAAGCCACTGCTGCCAATGGACTTAGAGGACAATAAAATCCAGCTTCTCTTGTGTGGCCTCTGTAAGTCTCACCTGTGCCCTGATGAATTGTGTAGATGCAATCACCTATTGACAAAGCTAGATACAGGCTGAGGAGCTGCAGCCTTTCTTAACAAAAACTTGGGGTTACAGCCCTACTCTATTCCATGACTGGCTTGCTTTGAAGGTTAAAACCACATGGAGTCCCATTGCAATAAACACTGTGCGTGGGTATCAAGAAAAGAACTTGCCCCTGAAAAGAGCTTGCATCTATTATGCATCTATCCAAAACCCCCATAAAACCCCCAACAAAAAAGCCACCCCAGGATAATGAGCTATTGTATCCACAGCACTGGAAACATAAGAGCCTGAATGATCTACTCTCAATTGTGGACAATGGAAACACGCTGAATCACTAAAACCGGACCTTCAATAGGCAAAATGCAGCCTTGTCACTAAGACAAACTGCTAAGAGCAACAATGAGGCTTGGAACCGCTTGTATGGAGACAAAGTGGCTCTCATACTTCAGCTGAAGTTCATCCAAAGTTGAATGGGGAGGTCTCCAGATGGTCACTGCTACTGGGGTCGGAAGGAGGGACCATTACGTTACTTTCTTGTCAACACACAAAGTGTGGAATTTTGTTCAGTGCTGAAAATTAATACTTACCCCCAAAGGAGAAGACAGGATAAGCCATGAAAGAAAACGGCATAACTGACACAGGGAAGATGATACTACTTTAAAAGGATATTGTAGTCATATAATTTAAGCAGAAAAGCGAGGGGAAAAGCACAATTGTGTCACAAAGTTTGTGCTGTGCTTTTTTCGTGCAGCATGTAAAACGATGTCATTTCTTTTATCGAAGTAAACATCTAACTTCACAGGATTTAAACAGATAAGCAACAAAACCCTCAACTGCAGCTCCAGTCAGAAATGTGACAGCCAGAGGGACATCCACATTGTTGAACTGAGCTGTAAGCTACATTTCATCCCAAGTCTTCCATTTAGGGTTGTATTTGTGTCTGTCCCCTGTGCTTCACAACCACACTGATGATGTGGACTTTGCCAATACAGCCTGGCTCAGGGATAGCACAAAATACCTCAAAAGGCCCTTCAGAAAGAAGCATCATCTCTGAGCCAATCTGCCCACTCTCACGGACACCAGCTTGCAGACAAGGGGAGCTGGGAAGGTGCTGGACTCCACCTGCTCGGTTACACAAGCCAGAGAACATACTTAGGTGGAAAAGCTGACCTGAGAGGGCTGCCCAGTACACCAGGGCAAAGGCTGTCTTTGGGGATATTTGAGGGCAGACCTGATGCCTCTCCAGAAGTGTTGGCTTCCAAGGACTCAGGGAGAAATTTGTGTTTCTTCATTTCCCATCCCACTCTTGAATCTTAAATCATTTACAAGGTTCTCAGAGCACCATAGCAGCATGCACGTGGAGAGTGTGAGGAACTTATAAAAGCCCCAAAAGCTGTGTGAAACACTGACTGTGCAATCAGAGAGATAACATATCCCAAGGCCTGCCATGGAGAACATGCCTAAACATTATCAGGGTGGAACAAAAACCCAGCTCTGTTCATGCCTCTTTGATTTGGGACTTAAAGGATCCATCTGACAGAATCACTTACAAAGCCAAAAAACCATTTGCTCTGTGTTGTAGCCAACAGTGCTGCACATTTTTGCCACAAGACCATCTCACCTGAGGGCAGCCCAGCAGGACCACAGCACATCCTGGCAAGAGACTCCCTCACATAACAAGCAAAGAGGCTGTCCTGGTCTTCAGCCAAAGGGAGAGGAGATTACACCTCCTAGTATCTCTCTTGGGGGAGGAACTTGGTGAAACACACTACTCTTAAACTAAACTACTCTTTTTTTGGTCCCCAGAATACATACTGAGATATTGCAGGCATCAAGTGTATTTCTCCCACACAGCAAGTTTCCCTGTAAAATCAAATTTGCCTTTTCGAGCACATGCCATGGGAGGGAAGAATGGTGGTGAGGCATACGTAGCATGCCTTAAAAAATGAGGGGAGACAAATGGAACACCAAAGGAGGAAATAGTTTTTGCAAGCAAGTCAGCAAAACATTCTAATGCATTTGCTCTCCAAGCACCGCTACATTTACAAACAGCCTGATGAAGGGGAAATGTGTTGCTCCAGTTCTATTGCCTCAGGAAGAGCAAATTGCAGCTCTGAAGGATCAGGACTAGATCTAGCACACTTTGAACCTGGTGAAAAGCAGACTTCAGATGAACCTGCACCGACCTAGCAACATAACTGAAAATAATGAAGATAATTATTTCCCTTTCTTCTTTAAAAGTGAGACCCTAAGACAAGCTATAGAGGAACTTTAGGTAACTATTGCCTTTCTCTGTGCAGCCTTAGTACCTTTCATGTAGAGCATTTCTGACTCCTGCTCTTCAATGCCACTTCATTTGTTCCATTCAAACCCAAGATTTCCCACTGAATTTAGTCAACAAATATGGAATTCATTGATAGACCTGAGATGGTGGAGAAAACCTTTCAGAACTCATTCTGCTTGGTGTAAATGGACTGGTCATGCTGTTATGGAGAAGAGACATCAGTGAATGTAGTAATGGGTACTCCTCCCTAGAGACTTGTCCAAAATTTCCTTCACCTGGTATGCTTTACTCTGAAAGCACAGACATTTCCTAAACCACTGACTCTGGCTCTAGTGAACAAACTCCCTAAACAAACATCACATTTCCATGCAGTCTAGTAATACTAGAGTGAGTGTGCTATTGAATATTTTAGAGCATTATTCAATCTTATTAAATACATGAGAATTTAGCTCATCTCAAGCTCCATTTCTTACAGCCAGAAATTGCTGTCATTGCCTTAAGTATCAGCAAAATGTATGGAGTGGGGGACAAGAAGACTAAATACCACTTAATTATTCTATTGATCTATTCAATTTTTAAGCCTTTTTTTCTAGGACCTGCTGCAAGCACTAACTTTTTTTTTTTTTTTTTATAATTACCATTAAAGAACATTGGCAAGAAACAGTTCTGAAAAATTATGAACTCTCCAAAGATGAAACCTGAAAATTAGTTTCTTTATTCATGAATAGCCCTTGGTGATATCCAACTGTGTCTATAAGGCTAACATTGACAAGTCCCTACCCATATGCCACTTTTAAGCCATCTGATATATTTTTCTATTTTCAATACATTAGTCTTTACTGATAGCTGGGAAGGTCTGGTTTTCTCTGCTTAACTGATGAAGACCGGCTGCAGGGACATTGAATACATAATTTTCAAACTGATCCTTTTCAGAAGTGACTTAGCTCTCTAGTCATGTCACTGCTTCAGAAAGCTTGATCAGGCTTTCACCTCAGAGTGGAGGTTGCCTTTCAGGAGTTTGATGAAACATTACAAGGAAAGGCCAGTACTCAGAGACTGCACTTGAAGTAAATAATTTTTATTACTATCCAGCTGGAGGAGGCTTTACTTATGTTAGTGTGCTATACTGCTTTTGTATCACTCCCAGTTTCTACACAAGTGTCAAGTACTACCCATGGGAAAAAAAAAAAAAAATCCCTCTACAACTCTAAATATACAGTGGCAACATTATAATATATATTAGCCACCTCTTATAACTACATTACAAACTTCTCAAGTTTGGTAGGAAAATGCTTTCCATAAATCTGTTGACACTCATTACGTTGTTTTCAAATTGCTATCAGTCCAGTCCCCCCATCATGGTTTCTGCTTTTTTTCCTGTGACTAAGATCCAACAGACTTATGGTTGGGAGTGCCCACTGAAGTCCTCATGGCTCTGAAATGCAGCTTCCTCCCTCCTTCCTCAGGGCTTCCCTGGTGGCCACAACAGCACTCGCCCCAACAGCCTCTCAGCCCGCTACGTTTCCTGGAGGGGAATGTTTAGCTGCAGCTCAGCACCCTCCCAGTTTATTACTAGAGGGGAAGATATACAGTCATATGAAATAGCTGTGGTGTCTCTGTTTTGTATCTTTAAATATCTCTAAGTCCCTTCTCTGCTGTTACTGACAAAGGTTTTGTTTTGCAAACAGCACCAGTGGATGACCAGGAGCACACCTGGGTTGAGAAGGGAAGGTGGATTTTTATTCTTAGGAAAGCCTAGGGCTGAAGTGTTTAGTATCTTACCTTATTTCATGTAATTAGTATCTTATGGAAAGAGCTGTATCAGCTTTTCCAGCTAGAAATTGATGCCCTGTATTTGTTTTTCTCAGCTTCCCCATTATTGTTTTATATTCACAGAGAGGAGGGTTATTGTTTTAACAGCTCCCTTTCAGCCAGGATGTTGTTGTTTTTCTTGAAATTAATCTACCCGTAATTTTTTCCCAGTTATGGCTTATTAGGCAGCCTGGAAAATATTCTTAGACATTTTACAGTTACAATTTACATTTTTTCCCCCAAATGACTTAGTTCAGAATTGTTTTCCACTTTGTGAAATTGTATCAGCTGAAATTACTAATTTGCATTTTTTTTTCCTTGAACAAACATAATTGAGTTATGAGCATTCTTATTTATTGTACCACTAATTTTTACTACTGTGCTCCCTTTCCTGTGCTGAGCAAAATCTGGAGTTTTCTTGATATCTGGAGCAACCATTTTAAAGAAAAAAAATTAAGAATGTTATTTAGTGATTCTGAAGATGTTTCAGTGCTGGCAGCATGAGATTGCCAGCACATGACATTTGGATTAATGTCTCCACAAAACCCACAATTTTCCTTTTCCTCCTATAAATTATAAACAGTAACTGAAAGAGCCAGTCACTTATCCCTCATAAAAAGTAGGGGTTTTTTTCTCTCACAGAGAGAAGCTCCTACTCTCTTTTGCACTTTTCACAATGGGAAATCAGTCCATGAGATAATTTCTTTGTTATTTGTCACTAGTAAAATATTCATATCCTTTTGTTATTCTTGTCATAGAGTGCCATTTCTTATCCTCTTCTGTCCACTAAACCTTTCTTAAGAGATTTTTACCTGTGATAAAAAGATTTCAACCAGCAGAAAATTCCCATCAAGTTCCAGCAATGCCCTCTCTATTGAATTTACATTCATAAATGACTAATTCCAATTTCTCTTTTTATTATCTAGGACCCTCACATTGGTGCAAGCAGCTAAACTATTTCCCCTCATGTCCTTAGGCATGTAAGTTGGTTTTATTCAGCATGGCATGGCTGGGAGTTAAATGGATGCCCATTTGTTTCCAGGCAGTCCCTTTCTCACAGAGGTAGAAGCTGCAGAGTTTCCCCAGCCCACTCAGAGGCTGCCTGCTCACCAAAAACCCTCCAAGAAGAGGAACCTCCCTTCTGTCCTGCAGCCAAAGGCAGGAGACATTAAACAAATTTATGCCTGCAGCCTTTCTTCAGGTTTCTGACATTACTGTGGTTAATACTTGACCATGTGCTGCTTTGCCTACCCCTCCCCCCTTTAAAAAAACCCAAAATCTTGCTCCATGAGTAGCTTTTGCACTTAAGAGGAAGGTAGAGAGAAATGAACGTTTAAAGAAAAAACAATTTTTGCATGTATCCATATCCTTACTCTTAATTTTCATTCTTTTATAGGAAATGGTACATTAAAAATATTAAAGGGCAGTTAAAGGTTGAAGTTGTTTTATTCCACATAAACTCAGGCATTAATGATTCAGTCCTGTCCTTGATTTCCAATATGATCCCTAATTTCAGCAGGATGTTATTCTGAATAAATAATCGAAACCACAGAAACTCATTCTTGAAATCAGGACTGTGTCTTACCAGAGATGTATTGCACACCAAATGAGAATGGATTTAGCACTCTCCTATCAATGCCTTGTAACATGGTCCTTTTATGGTCCTTTTATAGGCTGTGCTTTAAAACAGGACCAATTATTCTTACAAATTGCAGTACAAATCATAGTGTAATTAGTCCTCAACAGCAATAATGAAAGAAAGTGAGAAACATAGTGAAATAAGAGACAAAACCCAATTTATTTTAAGTAATTGCATTTCCACCTATTTATTTAAAATCTGCCTCTTTCAAATCTTGTCATTTTGCCAATGCAGCAGCACAGTGTGCTGCTGCCAGCCCTTTATACATCTTTGTAGAATAAAAATCTCAGCTGCAGTATTCCCTTACTCTCAGAACAGAAATTCCTTCATAATCCAAATCTCCTAATGGCTCAGGATTTTGCACTGAGAGATCTTCCATCTTCTTGTGAGATCAAATAAGCAACTTTTCAGTCAAGTGTCCTAAAAGAACTATTGTCTATATAGCCACTTTAAAAGCCAAGACTTTTTTCCTCACACATCTGAAGTATTCTCTTGCTTAGGAGATGTTTTTTGCATTCTCTGTAACCACTTAGTCAGTTTGCTTAGCCCAATACCAACCTCACAGTTAATGACCTCCTTGCTATTTCAAATGCAGAGAGAAACCAGATTCAATTCAAAGTCAAAACGACTGGTAGGCTATTGTAGTTCTGAAATATTTCCTTGCCAGTCTGTTGGAAGAAAGTAAAAGAAATTTTTTAAAAGTCTAGAAAATAGCCCCCAAGAACAAAGGTACAGTCTGCCTTAACAAGCATGGCTGAATGGCATCCAGCATCTTAGTCTTTCATCATTGCTCCGTGGAGTTCAGTATTCCCCCAGTCCTCCCAAATTCAAGGGCTTGTTTTGGATTTTGGATCTACGTCTCCAGATCAATGGCTATGAAAACATGAAACATGCACAAATGGCTGCAGCATTAATTCCCAAATTTGGCAGCCAGACTAAATCAATGGTGTTTGTAAAGCACAAATCACCTCACACATTTCAATGGGCTCCTTGATCACCAGGCTGCAGACAATCAGCTGGATAATGAGGTTTTTTATCTGTTTCACAAATAATTGTGAAACAATTGTGAAAAAATATGTTACTAAAACATATTCCCCTCTGAACTCCAGTAACATTCTAGCTGGTGGTCATAACCGTCCAGGTTCATCCTTTGTAATTCCTACAGCATATTGATGAACTGGCAATATCGACATTCGAGGTAGCATGAAATCCAGACACTGCATAAAACACTGGATATACAAGAAGCACCAGGAAAACAAATGCATCAACATGTTATTCACAACTGTACAAAACCCATCCATTTTCAGAGTGACTGCTTGGACTTTCCAGCCTGCCCCGACCTCACGTTGGTGCAGTCAGGAGCGCCGACGGAGCCTTCAGCTCCCAGTTATCACCAAGCGCCCAGGTGTACGTGCCTTGTGTAACCTGATCGGTCAGCAAAAGGAATTATCAGCTTTACAGTGCAATGGAAAAGTTTATGCTTTCTTCTGCTCCGCAGAAGTGGACATGGAAAACTTGGACTTGTTTGCAAAGTTGGGTTTTAGTAATATGTGGTAGGGTAAACTTTGCTCTAAATCCTGATTTAAAGCTGAACTGAGCTGGGAAGAGTTCATATGGTTTAGTTAAAGTGGTTTGCTTTGTGGTTTTTTTGCTTGTGAGGTTTTTTCAGTTCTTTGGTTTGTTTTTTTTTTTGAGTTTTGGAGTTTTTTTTAAATACAACCACCCACTCCAGGGCTTGTTACCTGTGTATTTCCTTTTCCAGCTGGGAACAGCTGTGTTACTACAGCACATCTACAGTATTGTAGTAACCATGTCTGTACCTGTGGTTGTGTAAGGAGCAGACAATCTGGGAAAAGGCCCAAGTACCTGAAATCTTCACTGTTTATTTTCCAGTACACTGATTGCTGTAACAAGGGCTACCACTATTCTTTACAAACCTTGCTCTCTTTATACTGTACCCACTTTAATGAGCTTGTACCACTTTATCTACCTGACAGGTCATAGCAGAATAAGCTGTGCTCTGTAGGCACGTCCTAAGGAGCGTGAAAGGTGAAACTAGACCAGGTTCCTGCATTTTGGAGCTGCATTTTAAGCAACAGTTGCTCCCTGCCTCCTCCACAGCCAGGTCAAAGACAGGACAGTTTCTTTCCTAAAGCTTTCAATGACTCCCAAAGAGCTGCTCTGACCAGCCTGCCTTGCCCACATCCTTGACCACAGTTACCAGGAACTGCTCTTGTGAGGAAACCTGCTGGCACAAGCAGTGAGTGTGCAACCAGGTCCCAGCAGCCTCCATGGATGCTGTTCCTGAATTGGAATCAAAGTTACTGGGAATTAATTTAAGAGCTCATGACCTAGCAAGCACCATGCATACTATAAGGAAGTATTTCCCCTCTAATCTGACTCCAAATCCCCTGGGCCCACTCAGCTCCATGTCCAGAGATCAGACCTGCCTGACAGCTGCAGCCCTGCGCTCTTCTCCCAGCAGGTACCACTGGTACCCCTGGCAGCAGCACTGTGCCACAGCCTCTCTAAGAGGCCCCCTGCAGCACTGCTCATCACTGAGCTCTGCATCCTTTGCCAGGGGAGCAGACACACAGCCTGGGCCTCCTCGTCTCACCCTCCCACAAGTGACCAGCTGTGCAAGCGTTTTGCCCTTCCAGATCAAATAACCTGACTCAAGGTGTCTCACATGATGGGACACAGGGAAATTGAGAAGTCTGAATTGCTGTGGTTTCACCTTTCTGAAGTGGAGCACCTGAACCAACAACATTTTTATGTTTTTGAAGCCTAGGGACTGCATTTCTTATCATCCCTCTGTAAAAAATGCAGTACAACTCTTCTCAGAAACAAATGGATAGCCAAAGAGACGGATACCGAACCTGAAATACTAGTATTGGGAGTATACATGTATGATTTGGCTGAGGGAGCAGAAGGAGAAGGTCTAACAGAAAATACCATGCAGATACCTCCTGATTAGCTCTAGACTACAGTCCCAAAGCCACAGTGATGTGTAAAAGATTCCATCTCACCAGCAAACGAAAAAAACATCCCTAAATGCCCATGGCATGCTGCAAGCTAAGCAAAAGGGAGCTGCTGACTTTGTGAACGTGTGCTCAACGTGATGTAATTATCATATCATTTTGCAGTGCACCATCAAGAATTTGAGCTGGAAGAGCTTTGTCTTCTCTGCTGCATGACTTAAAAGCCAGCAAAGTACATTGTTCACCTTCTCCAAGCAGCACTTCCACTGTGAGTGTTAAAGTGACAGTGACTAAAGGAATCAAAGCTTATTTATTTTTAAAATCAATGCTTCACATTTACTTGGATTCAAGGAAGAAATAAAACTTCTAATCTTCCAGCAATTCACCCAACTAAAAAATATAAATATACTTGAAACATTTTTGAGAGTATAAAACTGAAATATGCTTCCTTGCTACCTCTGATTCTTTTCTCTGCTATAAACTAGAGAATCAGAATATCATTACTGTGATCATGGTGTCTTTATCCAGGGTGGGAGGTAAAGCCCCTTGCTCTCATCGACCTGCTGTACTGCTGACATTCTCGATACCCGAGCAGTTGTGATGAGGTGACAGTTTTAGAACAGCAGTTGGCTGTTTATATCTCTTGAACATACATTTTCTGAGCGAAAATTATATGTCTTCTGAAAATCCAGAATGGTAAATTAAGTCAAGCCTTGTTCAGAATGGCTTTCAAAGAAGATATCCTGCAGTTCCCAGCACTGCCTTCCCATCCCAGTCTCGAGGATAAAAGATGCAGTGAGGAGTGGCTGCTATCTGGGAGCACCAGCAGCTACTTTAACTCACTGGCCCCCGACAGCCAGAGAGGGCACAAGCTCCCGCAGAGAGCCCGTCTCCCCGGGAGCTGCAGCGCTGCCAATGTCACCTTACCCCTTGTTTTTTTTCCAGATCATTAACTGTTAAACAGGGAGAGAAAGCAGAAGTGAGTCCTGCTGCCCTGAGAACAGCATAACGTCAAGAAGGGGAGGCTACATTTCATCAATCCTCCGCTAAAGCGAGTGCGGCGTTTACCTTTGCCAAAAATAAGCAAGAAGAAGGGTGGAAGTAAAAATAAACACCCCTAAAGCTCTTTGACTTTCTTCTGCCAGAATGTGCCTGTGTAAAACAGGCTTTGGCAGCAAGTCCCGCTGCCTGACTGGGCCCTGCTGTGACCAGCTGCTGTGTGCCGGCGGCTGCCCAGGGGCAGCAGGCACGGGCGGTGGGACGGGGGTGGTGATGGGATAGGGCTGCTGCAGGGAAAGCCCGGAGGCAGGCATGGGCAGCACGGCAGGGTGGCTTGGTCTACACCTGGCTGCAGCTCCAGATCTCTGGTAGACTGCACTGAAGCCTCCAGGTACCTTTGCCATTTCACCTTCATCACAAAATCTGATTTTGCACCTTCTTGAAACCCTCTCAAGAACATGGGGGTCTCCCTGCTGCTGTGGATGGCTGCCTCTCTCCACACCTCCACTATTTTCGGTGTAAAACAGTTTCTGATTTCATGTTCCGAGCGGGAATTTCCAGCCGGAACCTGGCTGCACTTCCAGTGCGGCAAGCAAGCAGGCTGACTCGCAGCCACATGATTTGCTCTTGACATTGAACTGTTTGTTCTTTTCACACCCTGGCCACTTCTACTGTGTCTAAGCATCAGCCATAAAACGTAAGAGCTAGAAAATGTTACCTACAAAAAGCTGCAGAGCTGTTTGGCTAAGACTTCTCAACAATGAGAGCCTTTTCCACACTGCTAGTCTTTGTTTCTGAGGGTCTGCCCATCCCAAGCACACTGTGCTGCAGTATTCTGGTCACACAGCTCTTTGAGATGCATAAGAGTCCCTTCCTCCAGGTACCAGCAGCCTCTGATGCACTTGTATTGAATCACAAAAATATTAAACCGGGGGCATTCCCAGCTGTCAGTGCTATATGACCTGAAAGAAGTCCAGTTAGGATTTTAGAAAGTTCAAGGCAGACTTTTCATCAGTTCCCTTTGATTTTAAGGATATCAAAGGATTCAGGGGGAGGTGCACAGGAGCAGAGCAGGAGAAGCTGGACTTCACCATCTGCTTTAGTAACACCTTATTCCCTCCCTGGAAGGGCAGCCCCTCCGGGGTTACTGCTGAGGGTGACAGTGCCACCTCAGCTCCACCCCTTCCCTGAACCATCAGGGTGGTGTGTCCTCCTGGAGGCACCAGCAGGAAGCAGCCTCTGCACTCTCCTTTGCAAGGACTGCAATCACAAGGAGCTGTCCGAATATTGCAAATAAATTTTTTGGAAGTTTTATTTCCTTTTGGACTGGGCAAGTGTCAGAAATTGCTTCCTCAAATGACTGAGATACAACTCTTCTGGCAATATTCCAGGCTTAAATAAAGATGAGTTATAACACCAAGCTTTGCAAAAAGCATCAAGAAAAATGCTGATCAGGAAGTTTTGTGTAACTTCTTGGCAGAACCTGAGAAGGGAAGGATAGTTTAATCTCCATGGATTTATGGTTGCCTATAAGAAGGGGAAAGGCTTGATGTGGCTGTGGTTCAAACAACTAATTTTTTGTGATTTTTTTTCTGCAGTCTATATCTGATTGATCCCTATATATCCATCTTGAGTCCTTTAGACAGTTTGTCCTCTCAGACAGTACCAGATTCCAGTATGCATGTCCAGAAGGAAGAGAAAATACAATATAAATCCAACTGAATTGAATTTCTCTTCAGTGTAGCTTCCCATTAAGAACATACCAGCAGCATTTGTGCAAGTCCTCGAGTTATCTGCATTGCCAGTCAGAAGGCAAGAATAACCTCTTCTTCCTCCTCTTTAAGCACTCCCCAGCCAGCATGAAAAGCCCTACAGGTGTAATGTTGTGCAACATGCTTATTTTGTTATTACTTTTGAGCCACTGGTTAAAAGAATCAGACTGGTTGATCAACAAATTCCTAAACACCTGTAATATATTTTTAAACTTTTCTATTAACATGTGTATAGTCTCATTAGAAAATTAGTGCTTATGCTCAGTTAGAGATTAAATAAGTAATTATACATCAAATTTTATTTCTCCATTTGTAAATCAAGGAGTAAATACTTGTTCATTCTCACTTATCCTGATTTCTTCAAAGAGATTGTTCTTTTTCTGACTTTGCAAGAGCTATTATTTTAAGTAGTGTTATTGAGCATTAACTTACACTGTAAAGGAACAAAGATGATCTTGCAGGCACCACTGATTAAATGCAACATAAATTGTGCTAAGCACTGAAACAAAGTCTAAAGAATATCAAGATACCATTGTTTAAAATAGTACAAAGCAATCTCAAAACCTTTAGCAAACACACAGAAAGCAAGTGTGTTACCTGACTGCCAAAGAAGGCTACTAGGTATGATGTGAGAGGATTAAAGGCCACTCAGCTTAATTTCAAGATCTGAAGTCCCCAGCAAATAACAATAACCTGACAGAACACTCTCAGTAAAGCCAGATATCTCCTGGTGAAATGTGGGTGAAGCACCTTGCACTAATGAATAACATAAAAAATGCTTTGGAATGTATTTTAAAATGTATATGCTTGCCCTGGTTACCCCCTCTTTTTGTCATGCTCTTTCAAAGGGAGAAACAAATGGATCAAAACCTGATCCTGAGGCAGAAAGTCATGACTCTAAGCATGACATGTTTTCAAAAATACTGTCTGTCAGCCATGAGCACTTCTCTCTTTGAAATGAAAACTACCTGAGGACAAGTTCCTTGAAGAAGGGTATGCCACACTCCAGGTAACTCAGCAGCACACCCATTTCTGTGGGCAGTTAAGAACTTGTTGAATTCATCTTGGTTAGTCCATCCCATCTCAAATCCAGATGGCCTTTAAAGGCTGGCTTCTGAATCTTCTTTCCCTGGGAATAAGCCAGCAGTTACTGCCTGGTTTGCCTCGATGGGGCTGCTCTTGAGTGGTTTTGACTCCACAAATGGGCTGGGGAGGAAACACACATTTCAGGGGAGGAAAGTCCACTTCTGGGGATTTCCATGCTCAGTCTGACAGTGAGAGGAAAACACACCCAAAGCCCTAGACAAGAACCAGCTCCATGAGGTGCTTTAGCACCTGATTTGATAGTTGACTCATTGCTTGTGACACAGAAACCTCAGGGCTATAACCAATGTGGCACAGATTTTTCAGGGATGTCTAGAAAAGCTCACTCCTTTTTTGAAAAGAACTAATGACCAGATCCTTGGTGGGGGATAGGGAGAGCACAGTGGGCGGTGAGGTGATGGGAAAGAAAGAAAAACAAAGCAAAGCTAAAAGGATCCCAGGAAATAATTTACCAGCTCTCTTCCAGAGTTCAGGTTAGTACATACATTTAATTATTGATACTAGTTGAATGTGCTGAAAGTCTAGAAACTTTGATGGAAAGCTTTTGTTGCTGCCTAAACTTACTGTGAGGTGAAATGTCCTTTTTGTCATATCCACCCCAGACAATAAACTATTCATTCCCCTACACAAATCTATTTCATTGACAAGGTTTAATTTAAGAGGATTTTCAGGAAAATGTTTCTCAACAGGTCAGGTGCTTTTCTGGCAAATGCAAGTTTTATACGCTCAAATACAATTATCTATTACTCAAAGTAACTTTTACCTATTTTAGATTTTTAAAAAATCCATTCCTTAGACATGCAATATAAATTAAAGTTATAAATTATGTTGTACTGATTCTAAGTTTTCCACAGATTGTCCATGTCAGTTTACTCAAGGGAAGTAGTCTTTCAGCTATTGCAGCAGTAGATATGAATGTAGTACTTGTAGACTTTGAATAATCAAAAAAAAAGAAGGTTTTACAGGTCAGAAAATTATATCATTTCTGAAACCAATACTCTCACAACATGTAAACACATTCTCCTTGGTCAGTCAGTACAGAGCACTGCTCAGACAAACACAGTGTCCAACCTCCATAGAATCTGGAAGCAAACAGTAGAATTGCCTGAAGTCTGCACTGTTTTCTCAAGGAAGGTGGTTAAATTAACCAAATGTGTTTGTTTTCTGAAATCACAAGAAAGTCAGATATTCCAGAGTTAGTATAGACATGGGCAATAATGTGTTTGTACATAGGTACACTTACAACCAAATATTAATCATCAGATTTTTAATGGCTTAACATATTTATAGAAGTTCTCCCAACATATCACAATCAGGATGGGACTATTTTAAGACTATCAGAAAACATACTATATGCTGTTGAAGAGAAGCACTATGCAATCACTGAAAGAGTCTCTTCTTTACCCTTAATAAATGAAGTTTAATTACTGAACCCTCATCTAGTGGACAGAAATAACTTACAGGAATAACTTCCTGATCCTGCTCACTCTAAGTTAAACATCTTTCTTACTAAGGTCTACCTGCATATTTCCATGTTTTGAGAGCTGACAGAATAATTTCCAAANTTTTTTTCAGATCAGGAGAAAAACAAGCAAAAGGTTTTGCCAAATCTACTTCAGGAATATGTTTATCCCTGATTTAAAATGCCTATTATCTAGAAGAGTAGCTAAAAGCAAGTCTTGCTTCTTATTGTCTACAAAATCACAGGAAAATGGTGTTTTCTAAACAGTAGCATTAGCTGTAGCAACTGCAAGCAGTTGGTAACTGCAAAGGAGGTCAGGTTGAGCCCCAGTCACCTGTTTGTAGTGCATTTGTTACATTTTTGTATATTCATAATACTGTTTAAATGAGGTCTTGAAAATATTCTTGTAGAGACCATATTACTCTTTTCTACCTATCCAACAATAAATGTTGGAAATATTTGGAGGCATCAGTAGCCACTATCATTGTTTTATAAGCTGAAACAGGATCACAGTATTCACAGTAAATGGAGTTCTCAATCTAAAATCTTAAGCTGCTTCAGAAATGAGTAGAAAATTACACTGAATTTGCCATCATAGTGAAGAGATTTATGTAATGGCTGCAGAGAGCATGATTCCTGTTTGTCAATTGTACAACACTAATTTTCATTGTTCTCTGAAAAAACCTATTGAGTTTTTGTTATACAAGTTATATTAAAATTATTTTTTTCTTAACTATTCTGCTTTGCCTGCTCTTTTACATCTGACATTACCCCATCAGTCAAAGAAATATTTTCTACATTTGCTGAGTAGCCTTGTGTCCACACACCTAAACTTATCTGAGCAAAGTCATTCCTCCTCTCAGGAAGGTGAGAAAGAGCATTTCTTCCAAAACAGGCAAGAGCAGATATACTGGGGGAGATGCTACCTTTGTACTCCTGGTCCTGATCCATGGGCACCAGTCAAACCAATAACACATCGCTAGTGTTTCAAACTGGTCTCGTTTCACAACCAGCCACAGATGCATTCTATTTAGTTAATATTTAAGTAATGAAAAAGAGAATTAAAATCACTCCAAAATCCCAGAAGCTCGAGCAGTTAAGCATAATCACAGGTTCTAGTGTTTTACACAGGCTATAGGTATTTTAGAAATGAAAGTAAATGTAAAGTGTATTTTAATGTGCAACTAATGATGTTAAGATCCCTTCCAATGTAAACTCTTGTTTGATCAAATTCCAAAGACTTGGTGTCTCAACAAGTAAGAGTCACCCAACCTTCTGGCATTGTCTGTGACAGGAATTCAGAGAACTTTTCTGAAGGAGTAAAATCTTTCTCTTTTGTTCACTTAGCTGGGCTCTCCAGCCTTCAAGCAAAACCCTTCAGACAACACGCATGGAGCCTCCACTCCTGGTCTTCTGAAGGCATTCTGCTCCTCATGCCTTTTCTGAATTCTTACGCAGTTCTCCTCCTCAGTTCTGAAAGCAATGTTTTTTCTCTTTCCAGCTCTACAACCAAGTAATGAACCCCTCCTTTTATGACTTCCCTGCCTGCCTAGAAAGAGCCAGCAACCTGGTAACCCTTTACGGGGCTGGTGGTCTCACCTATTTATAGGCTGCGAAAGGAACATTTCCAGAGGGCCTTGTTATGATTTCTGCACAGAAATTTCCATGCCATGCCTGAGTTAAATGGCATTCCGTCACTCTCTAGCACAACACACTTTGTGAAATTCTGAACTGACTTGCCCAATAAAGCATATTATATTTACATAGTCACTAACGTTAAGTTTTCAGAAGTTCTCCTCACAGAAGATTTCTTTACCTGGGGTGGAGGTACAGCACTTAATGCATAGTGCAATACAGTGATTTCATGGGAAAAGTCTGTCATCCTCAGCTGTGGCTTAACACCTTTCTCTTTAAAGACAGATTTTCTTGTTCTTATCCAAAGTCTGGGGCTCCTCACGCTAAAGTGCCTACAGAGAAAAGAGATGCTACTGAAGATAGATCCTTAAACCGTAACTACAACACACACACTACAATGCAAATGGGGCACGGGATGCTCCTGAAAACAGGCAGTGGCTGATCACACCCCCCCAGTACACAGAAGCACAGACCTGAGCCCTTCCAGCCACGTTCTCCTGATCTGCCCTCTCCACCCACAGCAACAACTGCTGTCCATGTCCTGAGCTGGAGACACACACACAGAGCTGCACCCGTCCTTGCTCAGCAACGCTGGTTCTGTGAGCAAAGAAGGAACGGTGCTACACACAGAAAGAAAAAGGAGAAGAAAAGTTAATCAGTTTTTCAGAAGTCATGAGAAAGTGAGACTCCAGATTTTAAAAGCTTTTAAATGTTTAATTATTTCTGAAAAACACAGCTGAACTCTTTTATGAGTCGTACAGATTCTAAAGAACGTATTTGATTACCTTAATTCAATGAAGTGTTAATCTAAGAGTTAATTTATTGGAGCATTAGGGACACTTGAAAGTAGAAGAATCTGGATTTTAAGACCTGTTATTTGGAACATTAAACCAATGTACATCAG
This sequence comes from Urocynchramus pylzowi, assembly GCA_013397555.1. Taxonomy (NCBI): domain Eukaryota; kingdom Metazoa; phylum Chordata; class Aves; order Passeriformes; family Fringillidae; genus Urocynchramus; species Urocynchramus pylzowi. The sequence continues at coordinate 110,450 of VZRH01005864.1, read as the reverse complement.
ACTCTATGAGTCAATGTCAATAACACTTACCACAATTATTCACAATACTTTTTAATAGATTTTAAGTCCAAGAGCAACCTTTATATGAATTCCAGCCTTTCCTAAACAGCAGATATTTTACTAAATAAAAGGCTTTTTATAACCAAATAACCACACACGGTGTGTAAGCATTTTCAATGACCTTATGCATTTTATTTCTGGTATAATTCTTCTAGTTTCAGCATTAAATTTTCTTATGACCACCTTCTAAGATGAAGAACTGTAATATAACTCATGACTCCACAAGGTAATGGAAGTTTCTGGACAGCACACTTGTATAAACCAGCATGCCAAATGCAATGCCACCAATAGCTTAGCCAGTAATAATGAATTACTGGGTTTTGACCAACTTTAATAACATTATATCCTAGTTTAATTCAATATGTGTTTCACTGCCCCCATTCTCCAAGAATGGTGCTTCTCCTGTTACACGGTGGAATCTGTGACTATTCCTGTCCTTTGAGAAAGAAGGTACTGAATATATATATATATATATATATATATACACAAACACACACATATATACACACACATATACATATATATATATAAATAAAGAAAGCTCCACAGAGGAGTAGAATGGTCTAAAAATTGTAGAGCAATCTTCAAAATGTTTGTGCATGAGGCAGATAATGGTTAAAAGTATATCACACCAATGTACCCTAGAGGGATTGAAAAGATCCAGCTTTGTAAGAAAGTCCTCTGTAACTAAGAACATATATAAAAAGTTAATACAGGCTTGGTATTACTTAGTCATCTCCTTTTCTAGCTTAAAATAAGATTCATAACACAGAATAAACATTTTCCTGACATCTTGGCACATAAGACAAACTATTCTAAGAGAAAAATACATTATGAACAAAGTGAAAAAATACAGATATAATCAATCATACTCAGTTATAATTTAATTCTCTAGCAATCAGTCATCTTCTTTCCCTCTGTCCCAATGTTGGGATGATAATAAAAATCTCCAGCACATTTAAAACTAACAGGAGATATTTTGGGTTATATCTGACCACTTTAGGGTCAGGGAACAAACTCAATTCACAGAATATTGTTGTTGAAATTCTAACTACAAATTCTAACTACCCCTGTTTTTTCAGGCAATGTTGGATCTCTAATAGAAAATCCAGCAGACGGATTTCTTGCCCATCAAAATCCCCTTACTTTTCCTGTGATTCCTTACTCTCTCCTGGCCAAAAGATTTGAAATCAACAAATGTTGTTTCAGAGAGTATACAAAATCCTAATTGATAGGGACATAAATCAAGAATTGGAAAAAGGAATTAACGAAAGCAAAAAATTAAGTAAGACCACATTTTACTGAAAATACAGAATTAGGAGACTAATGCATTTTCTTAGGTTACATCAAACACAGATTGAAAACACAGTTCTTTCTGCAATTCTTTACAAGATTCCAGTTACTTTATCCCAAAACTCATAAATTTTCCAGATTTCAAAATCTGAATATCTAATATTTTGAATTTCTGCCACCAATGAGAGACTTGAGGATAAAATAATCTTCTGCTGGCCTTATTTGTGATATACTACTTCCTTCACATAGAAGCCATATGGTACCATATAACCACAGTGTGGGAGACCCACTGCCCTGCTGGCACAACACAGGAAGGCTCTGTACTTCAAACACTCTTCAGTAATAAAGAAATTAGAGGTGTCATAACTGTATTTCCAGCCATTTCATGGCAAACTGGTTTTCTATTGCTTACATTCAATTCTTGGCCCCAAAATGCATTCTTCAGAAAGGTTTTGAGAAGATTACTGCATCCTGAACCTTCCTCTTCCTACTTCAGAGAGATAACATGGGAAGAAGAGGGGTTGCAGAGGGTACCAGAAAAGTCTGTAAGCTTTTCCAAAGCTTGCTGAAGTTATTTTTCCCCGAAGAGAGTTTCCAAACTCCTCTCACTACCATTCCAGTTTCCTACAACACTATATCAGCTAAGTAAAATTGCTTGTTTTGCACAGGAACCACCTTTATCTTTCAGTTTCTAGCACTTTTTGAGCCTTTTAGTGCACTTTCAGTCAAAATATCATTTTAATTTCAAAACAGTCAGAGACATCTTGGGAGATCAGACTCCTCTGTGCAGAAGACTTCAGCCTTTTGAAAGAGTTTTGTCTCCAGCAAAATTCAAAACTCTATCAGTATAAAAAATATTTAGCATGTCCACCAAATTAGCAACCAAAGTGCCCCCGAGAGGGGCTTGGAAATTCCCAAGGCATAACACTGGGTACCTGACAGAGGAACCAGTGAAACAGATTGTCTGAAGTCAAAATAAAGACAAAAACAAACCTGGTTCATGGACATCCAAGTGTCACAGGCACTCAGGGTGTTCTCTCCAAGTTCAGCCATACAGGGAGAAGAGGATCCTGTTTCCCAGGATTTTCCCACCTGAGCACTCCCTCGCTCATTTAAACAGTCAAGCTCGTTTTTCCAATTCCAATTCCCCATCCACCCCTTGGATTTGCTAGGACTGATTTTGCAGGAATGGCCTTAGGGAGCACTTGACCAGGAGCTCTGGCAGAGGAGCTGCATCAACCCCTTTTATCAAGTACAGTGGTCCCAGGAGAAAATACCTATTTGTGGCTTCCACTGAATCAGACCCATCTCTGCATAACATTTTAGTTTTGACTAAAAATCAATAAATTCTGCTGAGTAGGTGTTGTATTGATTATTTTTTCCCTAACCAGCTGTACAATTGCTAAGAAACTGATGCACTATCAGACATTTTGGTGACTAAGTAATGAATAATTGGCATTTAATTCAAGCAACTGTCACACTAGACAGTTTCTGAAAGCCTGTTCACAGTAAATACTGGGTTTGAGTGGGAAGTTGCTGGTACAAATATTCCCAGTGTGAGTTTCTTGATTCTCTCTGCTTCAACTACTGCCTCCAAAAAGCTCACCTCTCCTTTACCTACATTGCAGCATTTTAGTACCGTGACATTTAAATCTTGTGAGATTTTCAGCCTAAAATTTAAAATCCCACCTGCAGAGGTTTTATAACAATACTTAAATGCTTGATTCTGCCTAGAGAAACATCTAGTGATAAGCTTATCACGTGACAAATGACTGCCTGTCAACTCTCCTCAGACTGAGTTCCATATGCTATAGCTATTGATTTTTTCCACAGCTCATGCTCACAACCTAATTTGTGGCATCATTTGAAACTTCCAAAGAAGAGCAAAGAGACACAGAACTAGAGTTTTGGCTCTCTGAAGCCTTCAAATTCACTTTCCCAGGCATATATTTGTTGTAATATTCCTTTCCCTGGGTGCACCAGAAAAACTGTTTCATGACAAAAAAAAAATAGTATTGGATTAGAATATGAGTCCAAATAATTATGTGAATTATCTCTCCAGTTATGCCTTGCATAAAAGAAGATATGGAATGGTAAAGAGAAAAAAAAAAAAAAAAAACACCAAAAAAACCCACCAAAACCAACCAACCTATATATCTCTTGGTTGGAATGATCAACAGCTCATATTCATCTAAAATATTTAGAATGAAGCAGTGCTTGTATGCAGCAGAGCAAACCTGGTAAGGAAGAAGACTCTCCAAGTTCCTTAACGTGAGACAGCTGCCTGCCATATATATCCAATGTACAGCGTGAAATTTGCCTCTCTCCAGGTTCTCTAAGGGTGAACAAACCTCGCTACTTAGGGCAAGACACTGGCCTCTCTCCATGCACGCCTCTCATCTCCATTGTTTTTACTGCCAATGTTTGCAGCAGTTCATTGTAGAAAAAGCTATTAAGGAACAACTGCTCATTTCCTTTTAGCTTGCAAGGTAATTAGACTGGCAAAGCAGTTACAGTGTTAATTTATTCCTGGCAGATAAATTAACTGCTTCTTTGCAGACACTGGAGGAATGACTCACATCATGAACACAAGTTTATTAACCAGAGTCTTTCCCTCTTTCCTGCCTCCCACCGTCTCCTTTAGGCGCAAAATTGAGACTTGAGGGTCAGTTTCACTGTTTCATAGTGTTTTCACAGATTGCTTTCTGTCCCCAGTCCCAGAGTTCAGCCTTACCAACATTTGGGAGCGAGGTCTGCTCCCAGTGCAATTGGATCGGCTCCACTGAGAACCTTAATCTGTTCATCGTTTTCCACAGCCAGAGCCATCAGCTAAATATCAGCAATACCTTCTACACCACAGCAGCAAGTCTGCCAGGAATGTTATTAGGATCTGATTTTAGGTGTTTTTACACAAAACACAGCTAGGAAAGTTCCCTACAGACTGAAATTAGAGGGCTGGGTCCTTCAAGCAGCCATTCACACAAGCAGCCCTTACCTGCAAGCTTCATCAATGGTGCTATTCACGTGAGATTTTATGGTTTAGAGGATTAGACACTGTATGTAATGTCTCAGGCTGAGGCACAGCCCCATACCCACATCAGGCTGAAAACAAGCCACACATCACAGTTCTTCTACCCGCTCTCCATCAGCAGCAGAGAGATTCAGAAACACAAATATATTTTTGAAAGTTGCCCTTTAAATCCTCAATTTCATCATCACTCAGAAAAATCCAACTGCTTGGGATATGCATGCAGACTCCCTTTAAGCCCACCATGATGAATTCAGCTTTCGAACAGACCTGTGTTGTAAATTGTGGTAAATTAATTGCTGCTAGCCTTACATAACCAGTGAATTCATTTTCTAGGCTTGCCAATATGACCTGTTTCAACAAGACTTACATTCAGTTTTTAGAGGTAATGTGTTAATATGTTTGTATAACTTTTTCTTACACGGTTCCCAGCATATTTAAGGACCTCCATCATTGCAAATTGCCTCTTTATCTTTGTCACGGGATCCCTCTTTATCTGCAGGCCCTTCGGCTCAGCAAAATTAACCTCTTGCCACATCAAGAAAATTTCAGGTTCTGTTGTTTTTTAGGTTAAACAAGACGCTATGGCAACTCCAAGTAGAACCTGTTATGCTGGCTCAGGTCTGCTGGCAAGGTATGCAAGTTTCAGGTGCTCACTTAAATTAACAGGGATGATGAAGGAGGCACTTGTGCCTTAACTCTCGCTAATCCTTGTGGGAATAAAACTCTTAGAGCCTGCATTTTGTTGGTGGTACTGCCATGGAATAAATATTAATTCTCAATAAATTAAAATCTTGCTTACCATGTCTGTTGAATGACGTCTGCACCTCATCTGCTCTCGGACAAGCTTCTGTAATGAAGACACTGCAGTGGGATTTTCTCAGTCCATACACTGCTCACTGACACCAGTGCCAGGTGCAGAAGATGTCTGACCAAACTGCCCCACCCTAAATTAGGCTAAGGGAAGGGTACACAGAATCCCCTTCATTATTCACAGCAGAGCACTGGGTGCTGGTGTGGGCAGTATCCATGTGGGGAGAGCCCTTTCCAGACCACCTGTGGGGGCTCTCTGGGGTGCGGCAGCAAACCAATCTCTTCAACATGTAACAATCTAACTGCAAATCCAAACTTCCTAATGCTCTCATCACTGCCCAGAGATACTGATACAACCAGTGTTAAAGACAAAGCTTTCTGCCCTACTCTGACACCTAATTCCACCCCCAAATTCTAGTTCTGTTGGCCTTGAATGCTAAAACAACCCCAACTCTTAGTCTGTGCTGTTAGCATAACCTAACTGCTAACTCAGCCTACATGTGCTTTTTATTTGCTCATTAGCATCAACAGGAGAATTGGCAACAAATGAGAAAAGAAATGACACCGACTATAATGACCTACAGTTCAATTAAGAAAAAAAACCCCAAACCATTAAGCAACAGGCTCCAAAAAGTCACAGTCATTTAGCATACCAGATCATGCTGGGGTAACAGGATTACTGCTTGCACTGGGATTAGGGATAGGTTAAGATTTATTATTTAGGAAAGCAGAGAGTGAAGAGTTTGATTTGCGCTAAAGAGAAGGTCATTCAAATAGGGCGTGGGCTGGAAGGTTTTACTTCAGCTTTTAGGTTGAGAAGGATTTAATGTTGCTGCTAGTTAAGGTCCAAATTTTGCAGGTGGCTCTGAAAATTGCAAGGACTAGTGTAAGACCTGTGTGTGAGGAGTAAAGCTTAACTCAGGTGTAAGCAGGTCTCATTTGCCTATGTGCTGGCAGAGGTAACAGGGGCAGTAGGGATATAGGATGAGAAGCAAGGGAAATCTGTCTCTGTCCCCAGGAGGGATGAGAGAGTTCCCCTCTGGCTAATGAAGTAGCAAAGGTTCCAAACCTAGTGTGGAAGATGGGCACGGTGGTGTATTGCCTGGTGCCCTAAAGAAGCAACATTACCAGGTCACCCCAGGACATCAGGGCAGAGAATTGTTATATTTGTGTTGGTCTGAGTGAGGCTTACTGGAGCAGTTCTAAGGGTACTACTGTGGAATTCTACAATAGCTTCTTAAATCAGAGCTACAGCATGCTTTTAAAGTGAATTCACTAATCATTCCCACATACCATGCATTGTGCTGTGCTGTAGGCAGCTGTGGTGCATGCAAACTCTTTTCAAAACAGACCTTGAAGGCCCCCTCCAAGTGTACTCCCACCCTTAAAGGGGCTTTTGGGTCTGTAAATCTGTTTTGCTAATGTCCCAAGGTCTGCAGGACAGTCTGTTCTTGGAGATTCCAAAGCAGGTTTTAGCAGCTGGCTGCCAGCTGCAATGGGAGGCATTGTTATTCACGTGATATTGTGGGTCCCAAAACAACCTGGCTAGATAAACTGCTATGCAAGGACCTGAGAAAAAGCTGACCTTGTGGGAGAAAAGGTCTTACTTATATTTACTCTGTCTCAGTATGAACATAAACTGGATAGAGTCAGTTCAAAGACTGTAGCAAGTTAAAAAAACAAATCAGAGTAAGATATCCATAGTAGATGTGATAAAACTTCTGACTGGGTGTAAAAAACAGTTTTAGATAGTACAAAGGAACTTGCAAAGAGAAACTGACTAGAAAAGATGAATGGTGAAGAAAACTAAAGAGAGATTATCAGCATCCAACTTCATGGAGCATTGCCAGAGCTTGAGAAAACAGCACGAGAACCTGGGATATTCCATGACGGTGCAAAAAAAACCAACCTGATCAGACCTCATTTATCTTCAGTTTGTCTGGTTTCTAACAGATACAAAGTGAATCTAGCATGTCCCCTAGTTGTTGGTAAAATGTTACCTCCTAGGTGACAGGTGGCTGTGTGACCCTGTATTTGCACTTGGAACTGGGAGGGTACTGCACCAGCATTCCCTCTTCCTAGGGATTCTCATGCCCCCTCTCCAAAGAGTTGGCAGCTCCTGGCTCATCTGCCTGGCCCAACTGGTGAGCCACAGAGGCTGCAGCACACAGGGACACTGATGTAGCTCTGCTTGCCCCCAGCCAGGCACCAGTTGGACTGTGTCCCATGAAAGTAAGAAAGTTTTCCAAGAACTCGAAGAAAACAAATACCTGGATAAGTTCTTACTCATTTTCCACTCTCTTTACCCAGCACTAGAGAGTTGGAACAATAGCTTCAGAGATCTTTAACACAAAGACTACCAGGAAGTCACTGTCCTTGTCTTCTTCCTGAAACAACAGGATGTCCAGGAGGTCTGTAAGTAGTTAATCTTGGGTGTTTTCCTGCAACAGCTGCTGTGTTTAAAGGATTGAGCCCACCATTCTCTCACACATCTTTGGCTAAAGGAAAACTCAGAGGTAGGGAAACAACCATGGTGTCACTTGTAGGGCAGGAAAAAAATGACCTGGAACAGAGATAAGGCATGAACATATGCAGCAAGGGAGGCAAGGCTCATTTCTGCATGGTCCATTGATATGGAAAACAAATGTGGTCAAGCATGGAAAAACTTACACTTTTTTTTCTTGTCCAGGTAGATATTTCTGCATTATTGTTAGGTTTACACTAGAACTGGTGCTGCAGAGAGGGTTGCAAAGTGCAGGTGACGAAAGGTTAAAGTAAACTAGAAGGCACTCTGAGTTGGAATAAAGATGAATACTGAAATTAGATTGTTGCTGCTGTAGCAGGAATCTCTCTGGCCCTAAACAAGTTTAAATTCAGGACAGGCTTAGATATAGAGTTCTGAACTGGAAGGATCAAATTGCTAGGATATTTGCTGGGTCCTGGTTGGTTTTTCCTTTATTTTCCAGTTTCTAGAACATTTGTGAGTAAAGGTTAGGCTACTTCATATGGCTGCAGTTACTGAGAGCAGGAGCAGCTTTGTCATGTCACGTGCAGAGGAGTGGGATAGAATTAATGTTGGAAAGAAACTGGTTTAAGGTTAGTCAGAAGTTCATCTCTGTAGCTTAAATGATCTCTTGAAAAATTATTTACACCTAAGATTAAGACTGGAAAGGAGATGAGAATTATGGAAAAGGGACTGAATATCTCAAGTTAGTGATGCAAGGGCTACTGCTAAGGATGAGATGTGGGGCCATGTGTGGTTTCTTTGTTACTCCAAGTCCAAGGGAGAGCTGCAGAGAAGAGACAGCTCTGGGCTGTATTATTAAGACAAGATTCAACTGAAGAGCTACTTGGATTCACAGATACTGAAGTGCCTATGGAACTGGACTGCTACCAGTAGGAAAGTATGACTTTTCTTCTTGTGTGGATAAGTTGTTTATTATTATTAAGCCTGTGGCTAGGGTTTGTGGTTAAGGTTTGTTTACAGAGTCCATATTTACTGGAGGACTAGAATCTTGTCAGGCCTAGCAGATTAGGATGAGGACTGATACTAAAAGGAAGCAAACTCTTTATACTCCTTAACTCCTTATACTCCTTATACTCTAATCCATCTACTACTGGGATGTGTCTCTTGATACAACTACTGTCAGGAGTGTGGTTACTGCACAGCAGTGGTGGGGAAATGATTCCCCTCTGCTATTCACTGTAAAAGACTCACTGACAAGACTTTGGCTTGGACTAGTCCTGCATACCAAATGTATATAATTTGGCATACCAAAACTTTTGACTTTATTTCCAACTGATAAAGTTAGGCTTTAGTCTTAACAAAGAGAGGCCTAGCTAGAAACAAACAAACACAAAGACATACCTCCCTTCTTGCAATGGTTCTTGTAAGAGACTAAGCCTTGAAGACTGTAGCCATAAAACCTGAAATCTTCAGGACCTGCTGTTAATAACTGTACCACTCCTAGCACAGATTATTATCTGTGGTAGGTAGGTACCCACCTACTTTAATAATCTATTAAGGTAGATTATTATCCCTTTACACAAATACAGAAAATCAATTAATAAAGTATACACACACATGCATCACTTATATGTGTGTGCATAACCTTCTGAAGAGGTCAAAGTAATATGAAGACCACTCAAAGCCACCAAGATTTTGTACAGCCCTTTGTCCTAGACAGAGTCTTCGTATTCTTGGATTAAGTCAAGCTTGTAAGGACCTGATTGCCAAAAATCCAAAGTCCAGTTGGAATAGTTATGGACTGGATTATGAGGCTACAAAGCCAATATCTGCTTGATTCCTAGACACGGCACCTCCAAGGAGTCAAATAGTCAAACTAGTATTTCAGGATCTGCCATTTTCAACCATAAAACTGATCATATCTTTGAAACCTTTCTATAGACTGCAGAGAAACATGAAATATTCTTGCCTCCTGGCATAATCCCGTATCTTAGTCTACAGTGCCTTCTGTACCTTTAAGCACTGGTCTTCTGGCCCTGCTGTCTATTTCCCTAACGTGACACCTGGCCATAGTTAGAGTTAGGTTCTTATCATAGCTTGAAAAGAGAATGAGCTCTCACCCTCTGGCTACTGGTCCCAACCCTAAACTGCCACAAAAATACCTACTTTCCATCAGGCCCAGCTGGCCATAACCTCTGCCTTAGCTGAAGGCCACAAAACGACACAAAATAGGTTTCTCTTTTGCAACCAGCCCATAACCAAGGCCAGAGCGACATTCCTTCTGCAGATTAAAGCCTGGTTGTCCAACCCAGTTGTCCATCACCTTAAGGAGAGGCTAAACTTAATTCTAACCTCTGAAACTGCTATTGCAGCCCCACCCCAGTCTCCCTTCAAAAGTATGTTTTGACACCCAGAAATACCTAGTATTTGTATCTCTGATGGATCTGAACAGTGAACAAAACCAAAGGAAAGCCTCAACTACACCCCCAGTGAGCACTGCCCCGCAGATACTTTACGTTATTAATCTGTCTGTTTCAGGCACCATTCCTTAGTTCCAAACTTGAGCACTTGGCCAGACCTAGTGACAAGACATCTTAAGCATTCATCTTCCAATCCCAGACCCTGGTTTCAGTTCCAGTGCTGAAACCAAAGTTCAGTGACTGCCAACATCTTCACAAGGGTTTTTTGTATCTGCTGCCTGCTAGAACCAGCCTTATATACTGTCTCTAGTCTCCCAGCGAGCCTCTCAGGGCCCCCGGCCAGCCCCGGGCCGGCAGACAACGGGGGGGCTCCCCCGGTGCGTCCGACAGCGGGGGGACACTCTGAGGACACTCAGAGGGGGGACACTCTCTGTGCCCCGAGGGTACTGATGGCAGCTGGGCCAGTGCCTTTGCAGCAGGAGAGACACTGGAGACAGTGGCAGAGGAAAAGGCCGACTCTCAGCAGGGGTAATTCCAAGGTTTATTCGGAGCTCCCAAGGGACTCCTGCAACCTCAGGGGGCCTCCTGCTCAGAGCGCCGGGAGCTGTGTCAAGGTTACATTTAAAGGGAGGTGGAACAAAAAGTAGATAACATTTGTTGACCAATAAGGATGCTAAAGGGGTGGAATCTAGAGGAATGGACATTTTGGGCAACATATAGGATACTTCTTGGGGGGCTGACTCTTGGCCTCCAGCTAATCACACCACGGATTGGGCCAAAGGTTCTGGATAGAGAGGATGGGATGCTGAATGATTGACAGCGGGTCAGGGCGGGGGGTTTGGGGATGATCTCAACCCAGGAGAATGATAACACAGGTATAGGGAAGGGGTACAGTTTGGGGTAAACTACTTATGAAACTTAAGGGAATACAAAAAACTATTACAAAGTATTACAAAGTATTAAAAAATATAAAAACACACTACAACAACATATGTCAGTGTAAGCCTTGTAAAGTCTATCCGTGGAAACAAACTACTCTCATACATCCAGAGCCATAGACTGGCAGTATTTTTAGATTATGAAGATGCTGTAAACTATATTATGAAAGCCAGCAGATTCTAACTTGCACCAAAACCAAGTGTAAATCTGTAATTCTCTCAGCATCACATCAGCAATAGTTCAGTGAGTTTTGCAGGGTAAGTAATAAAGCTGAGCATTTGTACTTTATAGTTAAAAACCTCAAACCCAATACTTATATTAGTGTAATCAGAGACCCCTCACAACAGACATGCTCCAAATGAGGCCTCCTGGAATAAAAGGTTTCTTGTGGGGGATGATGAGAAAACAGATGTCCAAGCAGAAAAACCTCAATGCAGTTGCCTACTGGAGGGATTCTTTGCACTTACACATCGTTGAAGTTGACTTGGCATATCAGGGAGAAGGGGTGTTGCAGGGTTTCACAAACTGGCTTGGCTTCTCTTGAGTTTGCAGTGCAAATATAGGCAGTACCACAGGGCATCTCAGCACTACCACAGTAATGGTTGTTTTGGTATTTGAGCCCAGCGTGATTCCCAAACATTTTTGTTATTGTGGTTGCAGGCAAAAATTTGAAGTCATGGATGATGAGGCACAATTCACTTTAAGTCAGAGCTAGATAATTATACTGCATATGTCTAAATGCTCTAGAACTCCTTTGTATCTGGTGGAGGACAACAGGTAGTCAGAAGGAGAAATTCTTCTTGAGCTACATTTAAAATTCTACTCTGAGTTGTCATGAATCATATTCATCATGAGCGTATTACATTTTCACCTGTATCTCTGTGAAGACATCTGAAGGTGAGTAATTCATATGTAGACATCTACATTTATTCAGATAAATCTTTTAAACTTTCTTACTAACCTGGAAGATCAGGACCTTGAATAATCAGCAAATTTCCATACATGCTGCCTTTATGGCATTATGATTTATTGCTTCATGAAAAGGAGTTTAAAGGGTATAGCATGACATGGGATTTCTTGTGTGTGGTCTAAGGAATTTTTTATTATTATTATCTTTACTTCAGAGTTAAATCCATCTGTGAACTTAAGGAGAATTCTATCTATTTAAATGTTTGCAATAGTTAAAAAATTTGTTTAGGTCCTCTGGTCAGGTGGCAAATACTGGCCTACCAAGGCTAAAACCCATCAGAACAGCGAAAATTTATAATGTTTGAGCATCTGGCCTGGCTCTGTTTCCTCTCACCTCTCAAGAACCAGAGGTAGGACACTAGGAAATCACCACTACGAGGAGTGGTTATGTTTCTTAAAGTCACCTTTGGGGAATGCTCCATCATCTGGGAATTGAAAAATTGTTCCTCTCCTCTTCACTAGGGTTTAGTCAACTGCTGTATGTAATACACACTTCTTACACATTACACTTAATTACTTAGCTGAAAAGAGCCATCTGCAACACCAAGATCAAGGCTTCTCAGCTGATTACAGAAAGTAATTTCTTTATGCTCATCCCTTCCCAGACATGGCTGATTAAATGATGAGATTCAATATAATGTATGGGGGGAGCACAGACTGCTCCTCCTTGCAGAGTGTCTGATTACAGGAGACGCAGCTGTAGGAGCGAGCAGTTTCTGAATATAAACTTGGTGCCTATTCATTTGCCATGGACCATTCAAGAGGCTGATGCACAGAAATAAGCATGAGTAACACAGCCATGTTTCAATTCCATTATTCTACCAATGGCATGTAATTTCACTGCCAGTGACAATTAAGTTAGCCAACTGTATTTTTATTTAGTCTTTAGTACCCCAGCACAGCTTTTTGCTTACTTTGCTTACTTTGCTTACTTTGCTTTTTGCTTACTTTGCCACCAATTTAAAATCCACATCCTCTCCAAAGATTTTATTAATATGGTCGTACACAATACTCCAAGCCATACTATCTTACTGAATATTCAAGGGGGAAGGGGGCTTGTGTGAGTGATTGCCTGTCACTGAAGCCAAGACTCACACTCCATTTAATATCCAGGAAGCAGAATTAGCTCCCTATAAATATTCAAAACTCTACCCATAAAACAAATGCCATGACGATGTGAGTTGATCAAGTGCAGCTTGAGTAGACATGCCTAAGCTGGCTGGATCAGGCAGGTGCCACATGTAAAACCCTTGAAGTAATAATGGGGACAGCACAGGCTGCAAAACCTTCTTAAGCCAGGGATAAATGACTTTACTTCAATTCCATGCTGCCTTGGTCATATTATCAGCTATGCCCAATTAGCTACCCTGAAACTGAATTTTTCTTATTTCTGCCTTGCCATCCCAACCTTCTCATTTTCTTTTTTTTCCCCTAGTTTAAATGGATTAAATGAAGAAGATGTGAACTAAAATAATTGAACCATTGCACTGTTAAATCAGGGCCAATGGTCACTGAGGAACTGCTGTCCTTTATTCTAAACAACCATGTTTTTCCCTTCAGAGGACAAATCAATCTGTTAAGGAAAAATTTGAAGTACCCTTGGAGATAAGGTGAGCTTCTCCATGTTTGTTACATATGAGAGAGCTTTTCTGGCTGACAGTGATAAGCAGGAAACATTTCCTCTTCCCAAACCCTTATTAACCAATTTCAAACTACTCTCCGAAGGTAGGTAGAGACAGAACCACTTTGAGATAACCTGTGGAGTACAGTGTGGAGCTTGTGGACCTGAAAAACCATTATCTTATCTTTTAAGATTGCCTGAAAGATTTTAAGTGATAATAATTTTAAAATCACTCAAAGGAAAGTAAGGTTAAAATAAAAGCAAACAAAATCAAATAAAATCAAATAAAATCATCTGTTTAACAAAATACAAACAAAGAGTACAGGTGAACAGTTTGTAGGAGAAAGTACAATGGAGGAAAATAATGTAAATATCCACCTGGAGTTTGGATGATGCTTAAAGATACCGGGCCCTCCTAGAGCTGTATGACAGCAATCAATGGTGGGTGAGGAGAGGAGCCAGGGCATTTCTTCTATGGGCCAGAGAAGGAAGTGTAAACAAAGAGAAGAAAAAGACTAGAATACAAGCAGCTGGCAAAGGCTGGGCTGCAGAGGGAAATCTTGCTTTCCTTCTATAATTGGATACTGAATGATATCAGAGTACTGAGTACTCCTCAGATGGAGCTGCTGTGAAGCAACCTCCAGATTGTCTACCATGTTACAGAGACTGTGAGACCTTTAGAGTTAGGTCCAAGTACACTGAGATGTTAAACTAGTTCTTTAGACTGGGACTTTTCTCTATGTTCAAGACCCATTAGCAAACCACTTCTCTGTTTTGTTCTGTGTATAATGGAAATTAAATTACCATAATCATGTTTTGGTAACAAACATTTTGGTTTACAGCAAGTGCTGAGCTAGCAGGTTATTACCTTCTCCAAGACAGAGTTCCACAAACATTTATTTACAACATATTGATTATAATTTTTCAAGGAAGTGCTGATTACAGGTTCAGCAGGTTCTCTTTACTTAATGTTGTGCTCTGAAGAGACAGCTTCTATTAAAACTCCATGCAGCCAGCTTTCAAACAGTCTGCCAACATCTTTAGTGAAGGCATCCCATTTCAGTTTCCCTGCTCTGGGGAAAGGCTCTGAATTGCCAGGGCCCTTGTGTGGTTCGAAGATTATCATGGAAACCATGAAATAACTTGATGTTAACTAATATCTCAAAATCACTCTTAGCACAAGCCAGGATAAATACATTCATTTTCTTTTATGGATATTTGCAGAAGCCAAAAGCAATAAGACAGTTCAAAGGTTTTTTAAAAGGGTTTTTTTAAAGATTTTTTTAAAGTCAGAAATGAAAGAAACACATGCCTAATTTGGTTAATGTCTGTATATCTATCAGACAAGCTGTACCTGAGTATTTGTCATTTTCTTGCATTCCTCAAGATATGAGCTCAAGAGGGACTCTCAGGTTCTTGAGCCTATTATTTCTTTTCCTTTCAATTTCCAGGGCCCTTCTTGCAGTTCCCCTGAAATTCTGTTTGCATATCTCTCCCTTGCCCTGGAATGATGCTATTCTGCACTTAATTCAAGAGGTAGCTTTGGTAATGTGTCTCCCAAACCCTTGCCTTGATGATAATCAGAGAAACAGATGTCTATACCCTGATTCAAGACATATTTTCACAGTCACATGAGGGGACACCATTACTGGATGGCTGTGTAACCACTTATCCTGCAATGTCTCTATTGCCAGTCATTTGGATGAGCACAGCAGCCCATCTCCTCACATCAGTCAGGACCATTTCTGCTGGGCTATGCTTCAGGTCCCTTACTCATATTTTTCTTTGGCCCATGCAGCCATGGTAGGATCTTCTTTCACATAAAAACATTTCCCCCACTTTACTATGAGGTTTATCATAGCTATTCATCTAGGTCTTTTTTACATATCATTTTAATAAAACAACAACTTAGTAAGTAGTATCATTTTTAAAATTCAAGAAGGGTGTTGATAGAGAAAAAGCAGCGCCTAAAGACAAAGTGGCAAACTGCCATTAAAAGTTAGAATTTGCATTTACTTTCTAGAGAATATAATTTTTTAACCATACAGTTTTAGATCCTACTTTAAAATCCTTTCAAAATATGTTGGTTTTTAAATTCTCTCTGTTTCATTGGCTTATTTCAAGTATAAAAACTGAAAGTATTTGAATTTGTGGAAACACTAACAATATTAATTTTCTTTTTTTCCCCCTATGCACTGCTACATTCACATTTAAATATGAGCTTTAAACAAAAATACATTGGAAGTGAAACACAGCTGAGCATTCACCCTTGAAAACTGAACAGAACTGCTTATAGATAATTTAAAAGTGCATGCATATTATGTTTGGCTTCCTTGGGAGTTATCAGAGAGATGCCAGCTCGTTTGCCAACTATTTCAAAGTAATTTAATACATAATGCATTCTAAATGTATGACACAGTGTGTTGGAAAATTGGCATTTTGGTAGTAAGTTACTATCTAAAGGAAGAGGAAAAAGAAATTATGACAACTGCTTGTCAAGACATTTATTCCCGTGGCATCTGCCAATGTGGAAATGAAAAAAGAGCAGCATCAATGGGGTGTTCTTAAGATGTGATTTAGAGTGTGGGAAGTGATGACAAGTAGTAGAAGAAATTTGCTGCCATTAATATTCCTATTTTTTTTAAGACCTATGATGCACTGACTTTTACTTTAAGCTTGAATACATTTTATTGAATAAAGCCTTCTGCAGGCTTCAGATGAGATTTTCAGTCATGCACACTGACCACCAAACCACCCCTCTGACGAGATGCCTGAGTTACTCCACAGAGATTTCTTGATAGGAATTTTCCAGCATGGGGCAAAGAATATCACAAATGTTTGTGCACCATTAGGGAAAAGACACAGTCCCACAGTATCTCCTGCCTTGTCCCTCCTTGGTGTCTATGCTGGTCTTGATGAGGCAATGACAATGAAGAAAACTCTGCCTGAAGAGGTGTCCAAGAAGTGACTGGAATAACTTGCCAAAACCTAGAATATTCAACAGTGAAAGTAAAGAGCAAATGGATTATACCAGCCTTTGCATGGCAAATACAAGAACTGATCTCTAGGAAATGATAGATAGGTGAAAGCTTTGGATGAAGTGACTGGCAGGTATGAAGAGTGCAGCAGTCCATGATAAGTCTTGATGCACAGAGCCAAATCTGGCATTAGCTATGCTGTTTATTGTGTGGGAGCGAATGCAAGTCAGCAGATAAAATGCCAAGGTAGAGGGAAATGAGAAAAACTGGACCTGTTCCTCTTTCTTACTCTGTGCAACAATTTCTTTTTACATCAAAATGAGGGGAAAGGAAAAAAAAAAACCTAACAATAAAAAAAGTCTTCCCTTATGCTTCTTTATAAACCAAAGAGACCTATATAGGATATTAGCAGTAATATCAGGGTAAGAATCATCTCATATAAAACATTGAAAAAGAAGAAAGAAAGGCAGGAAAGCAGGAAAAAATACATCCTAAATGGATCTGTAACAAGTTGTTTTCCTAGTACAGCCTGTGACTATCATTTTACAGATGACAGCTCTGTAGCAAGACTCACAATCCCCATGCTCAGTTGTTTTTTGCAATCTTCCTATGTTGCTAGAAATTATGAAAACTTCTGTAGTGAAAACCCTTTTTGCTTTTGCAAGGAAAACTGCATTTAACATCTTATTTGGACTCCTCTCTTTTGTTACTCCAACAGGAAAATGAGCCATACCTCCAGTCCTGCTGTACTGTACCAAGAATCCTCCTTTTTACTCTGCAGCAATGGTCTGATCCATCTGCCACAGCCACTGAAAATTGTGGCCCTGGTCATGAACCAGGGTTTTAATCCATGCTGCTATTCCTGCAGCAAAGCTTGACTGTACATGAGGACTCTAAAGAGGAGTATTCCCTGCAGTTTTCCCCAGGATATGGCTTTCATTTACAGTTATGGGGTGCTCTTTTCAGGTTTGTTCTTCAGCCTATGTTTCAGGCTTCCAAGAAACAGATGCCCAAGTAAGTAATATGGATGTAGAGTTCAACTTGGTGTAGTTTGTGTGTACAGGGAGTCACTACAGTGAACTTCATGCTGCTGCCCTCAGAGAGTATCTGCTGAAGAGGAAATGCACATTTAGGAACTTGGAAGCAACTCTCTCAGCTGTAGAGGCTGCTCCACAGGAAAAAACTTTCACATGTAGTATGGTGGCATGTCAATTTTAAGTCCAGCTTGAGTATTGGCTGCTGTAGCTCAAAACTGTAAATGTAAAACTGTAATGTAAAACACAGGTCTGAGGTTAAGTTTTTAAAGAACTGCTGAATTTTTCATTCTTCCACATCTGAAAGTATAAGAAGGCAGATCACCACAGATTTGGTGGGTTAAGGCTAAGGTAAGGAGGGGGAGGGGGAGGGGAGGGGAAAAGGCCTTTATAACATTTCTTTATTACTCAACTTCACATCTTACCTTCTTGTACACTTTCCCATAAGCCACTTATCAGGTGAATTTATATGCTGTGACCTTTTAGCTTTAACAGGGAGAAAAACAAAAGCTCTGGGCTTTCTCTGGCTCAGCCTGTGAAAACTCGTGGACATTTAAGCTTAATACACCAAAATTTCAGTTCCAGAGACACACTGCACAGTACTTGCCAAATAGAATGCCAAGACAGTCACAGGGAAATTATCTTTTTGACAGCACTCTGTATAATATCTTCTGGTGGTGACTCCAATTCCAGCAAGTCATAACTAGAGGTCACACGGTCTGGATGCACTCTTGTGTCCAATATCTGTTTTCCACCAGGTCTAATCTCCAATGAGAAACAAAGGCAAAACACATCCATTGTTTTGGCATTTTTCATTATCTGAAGACTGGAAGAATGTAAATATAAGAAAAGAAAAGCAGCCACACTTGGGGAGGTCACAGGTTCATATTTTCAGTTGCTCTGTCACCATCAGTGGCCCATACTGATGTCCAAGAGCAGCTGTGTTTGCACTGAGCTTCCTTGGTGCATGTCCCAGTCCACCATGCAAGGGTCTCTGGGGTCAAACCTGGCACCTCTGAATCCCTTTTTTCCCCAAGAATTTATCCACTTGCATTTTGAAGAGTTATAAACTTCAGACTTTCACAAATTCCGGTGTCAGAAGCCCCCCAGTCTGTTTGCATGTTTCCTAGAAGTTCTCTCTTTGTCTATTTTGAATGTGCTGAGTACAAGTTTTGATTGAGGACTCCTAGCTGTAGTGCTGCAAGGTACAATAAGTGTTTTTCCCTAGACTTGTTCTTCATTCCCACTAGCAATGTTAGAATATCTGCCAGACCCAGTCACCTTGCTCCCAGGTTGAAAAGTGGCTATTTAGTCATTCCTTGATTGCTTTCAGCCCTTTGCTCCCTCCTCTGCCTTTCTTGGTTCTGTTATACCTTTTCTGGGAGCTGGAGAGGGGTTGGTGGAGTACAACAGGAATATGCAACAAGATGATGGCCAAAAGTAAGACCAGTGGAGCTGACAACCCTACAGAGCAGCTGTGAGTGTGCACAGACTACATTGCCCAAACTAGATCCACACTTCTCATCCCAAGAAATTCTGTGATTTCCCTCTTCCAAGGTTCAAACCCACTGGCTACTTTTTCTGCACACCTGATCAATAGTACTGGATTCTGAAAATACCATTAGAGAAAAACAAATGTCAACAACAGAATTAGGGCCCTTTCATTTCTCCCCAGAAAATAGAAAACAAACATTGTAAATTGCCCATCAATTACTCAAATGCAAATGCTTGAAGTTCTTTTCCCTGTTGCAATTATAGAAGTTGTTCCATGCAATAAAAGGTTATTAAGGCAATACTTAATGGCCTTATTCATAATTCTAAGCAAGCTTCATTTAAAATTTAAACCTAGCAGGCTGTTTGAATGTAAATCACAATGCTCTGGAGTAAAAAAAAAAAAAAAAAAAAAAAAAAAAACAAACCCAAAAAAAAAAAACCCCAAGTGAGAACATCATAAATTTCAGTATTTTCAGACATGTCTCTTCCCATCATTTCTGTTACATCAGCTTTACCACTCACTCTTTCTCCCTCAATTAGACCATTCAATATTCTTCTCGCAACGCTCTCGGTGTGTTTTTCCCATCCTTGGTTGAATAACTCTCCAAACACTGCCATAGCAGTGGAGGAGGGGTTGCCTTCCTGGAATCTGCTTACTTATCAGAATGGACATCTAAATGGTCTCAGAGCAAAAACTAATGCTATCAGGCCATTACAAGAGAGCCTTCTGAGATCATCAGGCAGAAGCTGACGGCAGCTCTGCATGCACAGAAGCTCCTGGTTGTACAGCCCCTCTCAGTGCCAGCACCCTTCATCCTTTCCTGTTGAAACTTTGGTCGGAATTACAAGAGAGCTTGAGGTGTTTCTGTTGGTTTTGGGTTGCTTATTTTTTTTAATGGTTTAACTCAGAACTCAGTTTATGATTAACTTAGTCAGACTGTAGACCTTATCTCAGCCTGTAATTAGCATGGCTATTTTTTGGAATACCGCCTGGTAGGAAACTTGCACAAGTAAATAATTTCTCCCACTCTGAAGGCTTTGCCAACTTCACTTGAGAATCATCTAAATTATTTGAGCTAAGAGATACCAGCATGTGAAAAGGACATGAAAATAATAAACCCCTTAATTTTTTCTTTTGGTCCCAGGAGCAGAAAGGTTTCCAGGAACAGAGCACAATAGGGTTCACCAGCTTCAGTCTCACATACAGCACATCTATAGTTGGAAAAAGTCTTTTGATAGGTTCCATGACAATAAGAATTGCTCCACAGGGGGTTCAGCAGGTACTGGCATAAATCCAATTAGTTGCTAGGTAAATGCATTTATTTTTGTCTTCTAAATCAGTTTTTTTTCTTTCCTGAATGATATTTCTGGACAAGGAACAACATGAATGAACAAATGAATGCTATTGCAGCCAGGGCAATCTTTTGGGGAGCTCACAGGTTCATATTTTCCACTGCTCTGTCTCCATCAGTGTAATTAGTTTGCCTTTCAGTAAAATGAAATTTGAATATTCCTGAATTCTCCTGAGCCCAGGTAAGGTAAGTGTGGGCCTCTTCTCACTTTTGCTGCTACATACTGATGAGGTGAAGTGCTGTAAGTATCAGTTCAAAACTACTTTTTGTCTCTTCTGTCCATTTCAAATGAAACACAGAAACTAAAGACTGGCTGTAGAGAATCTCTAGCATGCACATGAAGAGAAAAATTCAGCTCTTTTACTGAGGGACCCCACGTTCAGGGCTCAGCCTCTAAAAGAAACACCTCAAAGATCATGAGATGTAGTTCTTTCTTCCCTATTTATTAACCAGCAGAAACATACAAACAAACAGATAGAGGACAAAAATGACACCCCACAAAGAAATAAAAAGGACTGCATTATTTTTTACTACTTAGAATAGTTATTATGCTGTCACACAGAAAAATACTATTTTTACAAGATAGCTGAGAAGTACCATGTAGGACCCCAATTAATTTAGTTTATCTCCAGACCAAGAAAAATATCTTAAAAAATAGTTTAAGAAAGTGATTCTAATTCCAAAAGCAAGTGCCATGAGGTTGGGTTTGGGTACAATGATACGTATCTGCTCCTTTCAAATTATTCTACACTGAACAACAAAAGGGGTATGGATTGCAGGGGTTTTTTTGCCTGCCATAGTACTGCTAATGCAATCACATTATTCCTTTTGAAAAACCAAGAATTTAATTCAGTTTATATGAAGAAGGTACTACAGGAAGCAAACACCACATGAACAAGAGCATACTTTGCTTAGGATTTGAATGATTTGTGAGGTCCATGCACGTGTCCAAGTGATTTTGAAAACTAATTGGAATCAGTTGTCCAGCAGGGTGCCACAGAGATGATGAGGGGTCAGGATCATCTCTTTTATCAGGAGATACTGTGGGAGCCAGGCCTGCTTAGTCTGGAGAAGAGAAGACCAACAGAGGATCCCATGTAAGTATCTGATGCATGTTAATATCTGCAAGGCAGGTGTCAAGCAGATGGTGCCAGATTCTTTTTGTTGGTGCCCAACAGTGGCAGGACAAGGAACACAAGGAGCTCCGCCTGAATATGAAGAACTTCTTTACACTGAGGGTGGCAGCACACTGGAACAGGCTGCCCCAGGAGGTTTTGGATTCTCCCTCTTTGGAGACATTGAAAACCCCACCTGGATGCACTCCTGTGTCACCTGCCCTAGGTGACCCCACCATGGACTAGATGATCTCCAGATGTCCCTCACAACCCTAACTGTTCTGTGATTCTGTGTTTCCATAAAATGACTGAACTCCTTCAAAAAAATACCCTAAGGAAGAGGAAAAGAACTTGCAGGGTGCTACAGCCACTGTGCTACAAACCTTAAGTATGTCTTACTTTAAGATTTTAAAAAGCCATTTTTCAGATGCAAGATTAATGGATATTCAATTCCATAGAGGGATTAGAAACATTATACAGAGAGCTTCTCTAGTAAGTAATTTTACATTTCACAAAGGAAGACCTCTAAGCACTGTGTTCAATTTGCCAGTTGGAATGCAGACCCAGAGATGTGTGATGCATCATCCAGCACATCTCTGATGTAGCCTCACTCCTCTCAATTCTTTCTAAGACCCAGCCAAGTTTCAGAGCTCTGTGACTCACTGTCCTCAGAGGGGCATGTTTATGTCGCCTCACTCCCTGACTCCTTCGAAGGACATTGCCACATCAGCATTGGTTTCAAGGCTCTCATTTTCAAACACCTCCACATCCACTTCAAGCACCACCTCCATCTCACCTTGTGAGATGATAGCATTGTGAGAAACAGATCCAGAAGATGGAAAATGGAGAGACCCTCTTCCTTCCTGTGATGCTCCCTTTCCTAACTGCTACGTACAGTGGGCAAACCCGAGAGACCTGCATGGTGAAAGTGTGGGGATGACATTTCTGGGAAGGTAAGGTTCTCTAAAGTACCAGAAATGGTTTTCACTTTATTACACATGCACTGGAAGATGTTACAAACCAGACACTCTAGACACAAGTTTCAAATCATGGTTTATATCGGACATGACAGCAAAGCTGAAGATGCAGGCAACTTTCACACCTGATGTATTTGCTGACTTTGACAGTGAGAGAGGAGGTAGAGGGCTCCAGAACACAACAGGAGACCTGTCTCATGCTGGGTTGTTTCAGTATGGTTTTTCTTCTTGGTTGTAATGAAAATCCTTCTGTTAACTTGTCAGAGACACATGATACCTATGTGGGGTTGGTCAGAGCAGAATTTGCCTCCTCTGCTTGCACCAGAAGCATCTTCAAGACTTAGCAATAATGGTAGCCTTGCTTTTGTTTATCCCAATTGCAGGACTACTTGTCAAGAGGGTAGCATGTCTGGCAAGCTAGGCAACAGTCTTGCTGCCATGGACATGGGCTGCATTTTGGAAAGAGTGCTGTACTACATCATTCATGACAATTTGAAGGTCTGGTGGGCTCCACACACCAGAACAGAGGAAAGAAATACAAATGTCTCCTCCACCTCTGTGTCCCTGGATATGGGTAGGTAAGTCCTGGAAGTTTCCTTGTTTGCTGGAGAAATCTTTCCAGAATATGCCTCCAACTATTACTTACGCCACAGCTTTAATTACTCAGTTTTGCCATTAAGCCATGGGCCATCAAGTTTTAATGCAATCTTACATTGTTGATTAAAACATTGTGTTATTTCCTGAATGTCAAACAACATATGACAATAAAGTAGGTATAAAAGATCAGGAAAACAAATGTTCAGCTACTTCAGTACTGAATGCAAAGCATAAATGACTGATCTTTGAATGCTTTTTGTATTTGCTCGAAGCTTTATAACATTAAATTTGACAATAGTAATTAGTTTGCCTTTCAGAAAAATTAAATTTGAATATTGCTGAATTCTCCTGGGCCAAAAAGCCTGTAGCTAAAGCATATTAACTCCCTTTCATTGGCTCTCCTATTAGTGACGAACAGTTGTTTTACCTAACATGGGCATCATCCTAATCTCCACATATATGCAACAGAGAGCTACAGATACCTCAAGAGAATGACTCACAAAGCGATGTAAATTAAGTGGGTCTGATGAATTACTTTCTCAAGGGGCCTATTTCTCTCCACTGAGGTAAATAAAACTTAGGGTGACTAGCTTGGATTTAGCAAGGTGATGATGTTCAGATAGACACATTGAATTGCACCTATTTTCCAATTTTCTTAAAATACCTAGGGTTTCTACATTAGAGCACTTCAAATTAGAAAAGATCTCCAAAAGCATAGGAGAGCTATCTGACTTCAAGTTCATTATCTCAGTCTCTTTAAATATCTTAAATGTATAGTTATCTTTGCTCCTGATACTCTTGCAGTCATGTCTGCTCTCAGCTGAACTCCTCAGTCTAGGAGATATCAGAGGCCCAGAGGAAACACAAATGCCATGGATTTCTTTGACTTTGGTGAACTTCTGGTTATCATCTATAACCAGGATTGAGAAAATAACCCCCTGAAGAACAGAGGAACTCAGGTATTCCAAAATTAAAACATTTATGGAAAGGGAGGCTTATGCCATACTTATAATTTTGTGCCTGCAAGTCAGCAAAAAGAAAGACTGCCAGAAGGACTCTCCTTCTCACAGCAGCAAGTTTTTTTAAGTTTTTCTACATACCATGCTACTGTCAGCTTGACATAAACACTGCTGCCATTACAAAGCCTAATTCTCCCCTCCCCATTTCTCACATCCCTGAGGTTATTTCTCATCTACACCTGGGTTATTTACTCTGAGCAATCACTGACCTTCCCAGAAGTGAGGAAGATCTGACAATTGTGGAAACTCTACCAGACCCTGTCTGAGATATCACCCAGCCTTTCCCCAGGTGCTTGGTTTTACATGAGCATATTTCATTATAGTATACCACGCCAACAAAACCTCAAATCACCACCAATTATTTTCAATACTGAGTGAAAGAGAGGAGAGGTCTGCAGAAGGCAAATTTGCTACAAAGAAGGACATGGGAATGCCAGAACAGACTGATCGGTATCCCACAAAAACAAAGCAGCAATCAGTCCACATGTGCCCACAAGATGACAAAGGGATCAAGCAAACAACCCAAGTAGTTCTGGTTTGTCAAAACCTTACACCAGATGAATCTAGTGTCCTTTTCTGACAAGGTAATCAGCCTGGTGGCTGAGGGGGAAGGTGTATACGCCACTTAACAATCATTTCACGTGACCTCCTCATAAACAAGCTTTAGCAACATTGTCTAGCTGTAAGCAGCCTTAGGTATGGGCAAATGAGTTGAAAACCTGCTTTCAGCACAGAGGCTATTGGTGGGTCACTGTCAGATGGGGAGAGAGGCTGCCAGCTCTCTCTCGCTCAATGTTTTTATCAACAACTAAATGATGGTACACAGAGTGGATAACAACAAACTGTAAGTTGCAAATGCCTTGAAGGGCAGGATTAGAGCTTAAAGTGATCAATAACAGCTTGGAGGGAGGGTATGAAATCACTATGAAGAAATTCAACAAGGACAAGTGTTAATGCTACACTGCAGAATGACAGAA
Organism: Urocynchramus pylzowi; assembly: GCA_013397555.1. Lineage (NCBI taxonomy): Eukaryota > Metazoa > Chordata > Aves > Passeriformes > Fringillidae > Urocynchramus > Urocynchramus pylzowi. Next base: position 85,297 of record VZRH01005864.1, on the reverse strand, counting down.
ATCAAGTCCGAAACAAGGATTGACAAAAGACCTGGGCTTTTGGCCAAATGGCTCCAAACTTCCCCATGTATGAGCAGCATGAAGCTGTGTAAGCCTGGTGCACACTGAGAGGGTTGCCACTTGAGAGAGACAGGAGGAGACATAATTTCATTCATTCCAGTGCTCCATTAAGTCCCTTTTGGATTGTTGCACTTAAAGGCCAAAGGGGAATCCAATCTGGAGAGATTTAAGAGGATAATAACTAGTTCTGAGAGCATCTGATCCATGAGGAAGGTGGATGATGAGGCTCCTTCGCCCCGGGAGAGCACTGTCTCAGGCTGCTGCAGCTGAGGGACCCTCAGGGACTGTCTCCTTACACAAGGCTCGGGCTCTTTCTTTGCAATTCACCTTTCCACGCTGTTCCTGACTTTTAAATTGTTCCTGTTTCTCATTTTGCAAGGAAGGACACACTATATCTTCCTCCTGAATAAGGGTTTCTAACCTCATTTGGTGTTCTCTCCTTTGGGCTTCCCACTGGCCTTTCCTTGCTCTTCTCACCCTTTGCTGGAGCACCCCACCGTCCAGAGTGAGCTCAGGTCACCTTTCATCATGTTCTTGCCTCTCTGCTTCTAGGTCACTCATCACTTCTCATGTTTCCATGCCCCCCTTCTTCTGTTTTGGTGTATGAATAAAAGGGTCAGCAAGGCTGTGGCAAAAACTGGGTAAGGAAAAACATCAGCCTAAATAAATGATTACTTGAACTGGCTTAAAAAAAAATGTTTCAGTATTTGTGTGGGCATGGCTCCAACAGCATCCACAAGAGCTATTAGGAAAAGGGATAAATTTCCTACTCAAGAGAGTGCACAGAGGACTTTTGCCTCTCTTGTGACCTATATGTTTCTGGATATTACATCTTTCTGGTCAACTTCACAAATATTTTCAATATTTCAAATATTTATCACAAATAAATTGTGGAGTATGGATTTTGCTCACGTGTGGTGCTGTGGATCCGTAGCTAATTGTCACTTCTTCCTGCACCACCTCAGGGGCAAGGGGACCTTAGGGGGCACCACCCTGGGCAGCAGCTGGCTCACAGCCATGTTCCTCCCTCACCTGGCTCCAAAGGAGACCCAAACAGAGCCCTGGCAAGCCCTGTGACAAGGACGTATTGGGGGCATGGGAATTCAGCTTGCCTGTGTAGGGCACTGCCTAGGGATCACAGCTTGCTGCCATGCCACCAATGCTTTGGCATTCCTTGATAGGGAGAGCCTGGCATTAGAGGTCTGGAAATGTGGCTGCATTGTTGTTTGTAATCCACAGCCAAAACCAGCTCAGCTCCTGCACTCCACATAGGCTGCATATGGGCAGATTCCCACACCTTTCCCCCAGGGCTGACACCTCTGTGCCATCCTCAGTAGCCACTGAGGGCACTGCCCTTAGTGGAGTCCTGCCTAGTGGAGTGATGGCTGTGCCAGGACAGAGATGCTGGGGCTGCAGGAGACATGGCACAGAGCAGAGGCAGCAAGAGGGTGACACATAAGGGTCAGATTTCCTTAATGGACACCACTGTTTTCTTTTTGTCAGCTTGTACTTTCAGAAATTCTCAGAGCTTCCTCATTTCCAAGGCCACTTTTTGGGGACAGGACAGAAATGAGAACAGACTCAGGTGTTTGTCACTGAAAGGCACCTTTACACAATGTTCCTCATACTTGGTGCACGCGTCAAGCCTTGCTCCTCGGCTGGAGCCTAAACGTCCTGTTCACGCAGCTGAGCAGGATAATGGCATCCGAGGGGGGAAGGAAAGAATGAATCATTATTCACTACACAAGTCCTGACCCCTCCATCTCCCCCTGGCAAATGAATGCAATGCTTTCCAGGGCTCTTACAGCGATACTTCTGTGAACCATCAATTATTTACGTACCTGGTCAATAATTTAAGTGTCCTGGAATGTGCATATTACAAAATAACTGCCTTTGTTCTTTAAATTTGCAAGGATACCCTGCTGGCACTAGCACAATTAATGACTTAATAAAGTCTTAACAGCAACATTGAAATACTGGATTTTACTGCTTTGATGGTAACTAAGCTGAATTCTACACTTTGGAAAAGTTATCCTTGAAGGAACACATTAGGCATACGCAGAAGTTTTAGTAAATTGAGGGTAAGGTACCCGAGGGTTTCAGTGAAGGTTTTACATCAAAATTTTTTAAAAGTCACTTTCCCTTAAGTAAGTTACACAGAGAGTAAGAAAATACTTTCAACGAGACTCCCGCTAGCATAGCCATTTGCATATGAACCTCAGTGACAGCAGAGATGCAACAAGTGCAGTGTGACCAAAGACAATGCTTCTCCAATGAGACAGCATCTGCAGCAGGTGCAGGATTGCAGTAGGCTTGGGCTCAGCCCTGAGAGGGGCACAGCCCTTGTGAAGGGCTCCTGCAGCCCCCTCTTTTCTCCTCTCACATCCCCAGCTGGATACAGGAGGTGTCCACGTGATATCGGTAATTCACACCAATTCACTGCCTCTAAAAAGGTGTCCAGGTGACACTGCTGTCATTTTAACAAGGCACCTGGACAAAGGGTGGCCTGTGTTTGCTCACAAGACTTCTACAACTGCTCCATTATGATGTATTACAAATCAGAGTTTCAATGTAATTGAAGAAATAAACCTAGATAAGCATTTGCCCTAGAAAACAAATCCGTTTGTCTTCATGAAGGTGCTTGGGACTGTGATTCCTGTGACCTGAACTCCTTTGCTTTTCAGGGATGCCAATGAATACTAAATAAGGAATGTAACACATTTGTAACAAAAACTTTTCTAAAATCTTGCAGATGGTAGATCAGCTTTTGATCAGTAAAAACAGCCCTCCCAGACTTCATCCCAAGAAAGGCTATCAATGGAGCAGATGAGTGACCAGCCCACCAGCCCAAGAGCATTTCAGGGTAGAGCACTGTAGCATGAACACCAACAAGCACCAAAAATGTTTACAGACTTAACTTAGCTACACCCTTTCATAAGTATTTATCAATAAAATGTCTGCTTTAATGAAGAAAGGCCAGTGCAGTTTTGTGTTCAGGTCTGGGTAATGATGTAAATTAAGGAACAAACAGGAAATTGTTCCATCATTAATGTTTTAGATTAAGAATCATAGGATGTGGAATAAACAAACAGAGCAAGAGGCAGCAGTTCTGTGAGGCACATGGGAACCCAATGTACTGTGCTTCACATCCTGAAGGTAAACAACAGTGTGGACTCTCTGATGGCTATCAAGGACTAAGCCTGTGCTGCAGCTTCCATCAGACTTGGGGCGGTTCCCCACAGCAACCCTTTTGACAAAGTAGGCAGGAGCCTAATTCCTCAAATCTTCCTGTCAGACAAGGCTGGAATTGGTCAATATGTTTAAATTAGCTGGGGCTAATTCCAGGAGAAGTCTAATTTCCTGTTTTCTGAATTTCTTTGTAAAACCATTTTTATTACAAAACAAAATTTACCTTGGGCTGCAGTGCTCTATTCCACTAGCATGCTGTTCCTGGGTAGAAAACACAAAACTACTCTGTTCTCTCTTTTGTTGCCTAGGTGAGGAAGATGAGGTGCCATATGAGGAAGACAGCAAGCCATAGAGGATCCTCTCTCTCTGTCTTCCTCACCATCTGTTTATCCCTCTAAACTGTACACTTGACCTGCAAGAAGCACGTCTAAGGGCTTGGGAAAGATACCTGCAGAGTGACATTATTCCCCTCCAGGTGCTGCAGGATTTCATTTTTGTGTGTTTATCACAATAGATACATGGGAGCAGCACAGTTCCTACCCTGCTGATCCAAAGAACTGCAGGCTGCAATGCACCCTGAGGGCTTCTTGGCACTTGCAATACCATTATTCACCTTCCTTTGCAAAGCTGGCTGTTCACATCACCTGCCTCCCAGTGGGAAGCCAGCCACGAGGTCGGAGTATTTCCCAATCTCCTCTCAAATCTGCCCACCCGTGCTGGGGAGGTTCCCCAGGAGTCCTTTCCCTTCTGGGCAGGAAACAGTGAAGCTTCCAAACTCAAGTGCAAACTCTTCCACCCTTGCCTCCTGCTGGCACCTTTGTCTCTCTCTCTCATTGGGAACAGTATCTCACAGCAAAGAATCTCTCTGCCTTAATCCACATTTGTTAGAAAGCAAGTGGGGTATTTTGTATTTCCACTAACCTGATGAGGATCTTTCTGATGTATAAGGCTATGTTTTAAGTCTTTTTTAAGGATATACAAGCAGATTTCTACTAGATTTCTTTGAAAATACAGGACTTTTGGACACTCATTATGGGTTTATACAAATACTCTGTTTACATCTTCTGTTCAGGTAACTTCATTTGACTTACATCTCTATTTTTTATCTTGGTTTTAAAATAGTTTTGTATCTTTTATTTAGGAAGTTAGAGTAAAAAAGTTCCTTCCTGAGTTTCAATTTGAAAAAAAAAAAAAAACAGCCAGATGGTACAGTTAAATCAGAGGCTGGTAAGAAGGTTTTTATTTCATCTATAACTCAGAAGGATAATAAATAGTTAAATCTAAATAAAACTTAATTTAAAAAAAACAAAATTAAACCTGAGGTAATGTATCCAAATATTAAAAATTGTTGGTCAAGGAATTATACAAATCAGACAATATGTCAGTTATCAATAGCTCATCAGATATTAGAGAAGTTCAAAAGCTTGGAAAGAGTCCTAATATTGTGCCAAGACTTACCAAAGAAAGTTAAAATAAATAAATACTGCATCAGTTGGGCAACAATCCAAGATAATATAACCTGACAGGAGAGACAGTTATTAGGATGCAAAAGTAGATGAGACAAGTAATGCCAGTAATAGAGATTTATGGAAAATCAATTTTACCAAATAAATTTGATGAGCTTTTTGTAATATTACAAGCTTGTTTGTTAAATTAATAGCACTGCAATATTAACTTTGGGTATATATAAGGTATTTTAATATAGTAAAAAAATTGGAGGAAAAAAGAGTCAACACTGAACACCAGATTGAAAATTACAAACACAGATTTTATAAACAAGATATAATTGAAGAGGTGGGTTTCTAACAGGTTCATGAAGACATTAAATCTGCAAAATTTTTAGTGGTGAAATGGAGGTGTAAAAACTGATACTGACACAAGTATGCAAGTGACCTGAAGAACAGAGAAAGGGAGCAACTGGGGGGACTGAGAAGAAGGGTAGAGAGGATAAGATACAAATATTAAGATAATAAAACTTAAAGTGAAACATCTAGAAACAAAGTATGCATGCCAGCCTGAAAGCCTCTCTTCCAGGAAAAGAGCATCTCTGATCAGGAACTGGGTGTCACTGGGGATGATTGGCTGAGCTGGGTCCCCAGTGAAACCAGCTGGAAGAGAGCACAATCCCACAGTGAGCAGCAGGAGTATGGGACAGTATCAAAGATGGCATTTCACCTCTGTGTTGTTAATGGGTTGTGAGTGCTATTAGAGGTCTTTGACTAATTCTAATGCCTGCAGTTGTGGAAGAGGCTAATAGAGGTTAACACAACCAAAGAACTGGAAAATATACCTCAAACACAGATATCCATATCCAGTGTTCTGCATCTTTATCAAATCCCAGCTCACTACACCTTTATAATGTATGTTTCACTGTGAATACCAACCATACAGAAAAAGAGGTAGAGAGCCATTCTGTGTAACAGGCAGGAACCCAAGGATAGGAAAAATACAAAGAAAAAAAGTTTTAATTTTACAAGCTGTCAGATACTGGAGTAGGCTCTCAGGTTTTCTGGTAGTTTTTCTGTAACTCAAAGGTTTTTTAAAAAATACTGAGCTATAGTATGTTGATTCAAAATGGGAGTTAAGGAAGGTCCAGGGTAGGTGGTAGCTGGAAGACCAGAGTAGGTGAATGCAAAAGCTTTTGGCAGTTAGAAAAATATTTCACCTTCTGTAGAAGAATCCACTTCTTTTTAAGCCACTGGCTATGGAAATGCCTCCAGCTCTAGTCCTGAAACCTCCCTTTCTTCTCTCTCCTTCCCTGCGAGCCTGTCTGCCTTTGAGGTGGGTGCCAGCAGAGGCATACACTACTGCTGCAGTCCAGACTGGCTAGATGCATCAGTCCAGCCAAAGGAACCAACAGAAGAGAGCAACATTTTTTGACATTTAATTGTACAGCTTTTCTATTTGATGTTTTTTTTTTTTTTTTTTTTCCCAGAAGATTTGACCACACAGATTGGGAAAAAAAATCTGTAACTTGCTGTGGGCTCTTACTGTGAATTGCCCATCACTGGTCCTGGATGGACAGCACTCACCATATGTTCCCCATCCCACTAAAAACAGCAGAGGGACAGACTTTGGACTTGACATCCTAGATGCAGCCCTTGTACAATGCACACAACAAGCTGCTCTTCACAGAGATTTTGACAGAAAGTATTTTCTTTCTCTCCTCACACACACACACACACACACACACACAAATAGTGAACTCTGCAGAACTATGCTTGCAGTCTCATCAAATTGCTTAATTGGGTTTTTTAAAACTTAACTACTACCAGTCTTCTGGCTCTGTGATTAGTAATGTATCTAAATCCTCTTAGGAACTTTGTGAATCTATTAAGCTTCCTAAGAAAGTATATCAAGCCAATTAAATGACAGCTGAAGTGTTCTGTGCAAAACACAGCAGTAAGACAAAAAAACTCTCTGCAAAGTTATGATATGTATATACCCACATGTTCAGCCTCCTAGAGAAGAGAGCTAATTCTGGTACACTGAAGATCTTAAGAGATTATTTCTCTCTAAAGTTCCTTTTTCATCACCACATTTTTGTTTAACTAGTTAAGATAAAACCTATCAGTCATGGTAGAGCAGAATGGAAACAGCTTCATTAAGGCAAACCCTCTGATAGTTCCTTTATTTCTGAAAGTTAAATTCTCTTGAAAAATTAATCACAGTGAATCTGGCAGAACTAATTTTAAAATGTGAGAACATGAGAGATGTTCTACTTCTAGCCTCGAGTGAGATGAGATCAATATGTTAAATTAAGTCTACATAATACCATACAGGAGAATTTGTATAGGCAACATCTATTCCCATTCGGAAGAGTAATTGCAATTTAGAGAGCAGTGAAGAGAGATCTTGGCAAAAATATCACTGGCTAAAATTAATGACAGAAAAAAACTGCACTGAACTCATTCATTGCCAGTCAGAAGACAGTATCAGTTGCATTCACTTTAAATCTTCTGAAAAAACCCAAACAAATACACAAAAAACCAGAACCGTGAAATGTGAGCTGGCAAGTACATTAAGAAAAATTCCCCAGACTGCAATGCTGATTCAAACTCCTAAAAAATTTCTTCCTACATGCAAAAGGAAAATAATCACAGCCACAGATATTTGGGGAAAAAAATACAAAATTAATCATGAAGCCTTAAAATTCGATTTCATTAACATCCACCTTGTATACAAATTTTATAATTTAATACATACAAACACACAAAAGGTATAAAAATGCACTATCTGGGCTTTCAAATCATCAAGGAGAATCTAATGGCTTGTATTAGTTTTTTGTTGGGAGTGGAAAGAACAAGCAGACTCATTATTATGTTTTGCCCTACTATAGTTTTACTCACATTAATTAACTATTAATTGAGCACAAATGGCATTAACAGCAAAAATACCTGCAAAAATAACTCACAGGTTGCAGAAAGCAATGGTGTTCAGGCTTCCAGGAATTTCTCTTCTATCAGCAGTCCAGATATTTTGATGCTTTAACCTCTTCCCAGCTGCAGTGTCTGGACAAAATTTCCAAGCTTCCTGTTTAGCTCACTTTTCCTCCCTGAATCCAAGTTCTCCGAACAAGTTGGAGACTATGCCATGATCTGGTAGTTAACTCATGAATTACACAGAATTACCCTACCTGTGCATCCACTTCTGTGCCAAGGGCAGGTTTGTGCAGGTGAGGGAATTGCTGCATTATGGCTCTGACCAGATTGCATCTGTACTGACAGGGCCAAAAATTCACTTAACCTGGGGCAGCAGAGCACCACAGCTTCACACAGGACTGTGTGTACACTGTCACCAACAGGCTACCAAAAGGATGCTACTGATGATTTGTAGTTACACTAGAGAGGAGTTTTCATGTGCTGCCAACAGATCTGCTTTTCATCAAATAGTTCATCATTCTGTTAGTTAGCTATATTTGCAATATTCAGGTCACTGTAACTAGAATTGGTCATTATCTGGATCCAAAATATTTAAATGGCAGTCAATACAGGAAACCAGCTTTTCATCAGAGTCTGCTGCTGCTGGTGCTATGGTATTAAACAATAGTAACAGCAGAATAAGGTGAACAGCAGAATAAAGGAGAACTTCCTTTAATGAAGGAAGTCATTCTTCCTTCATTAACTCTATGGAAGAAGACAATTATATTTCATAGACTACTTTTTTCCTAAAGGTCTGATATTTTTAGTAATAACAGTCATTAAAAACCACTCCCTCTCTGGTTTCTAGCAAGCAAGCAAGCCAAAACTGTGTCTCCATTGTGTCTCCACTGAGGACCATGCCAAGAGGCTGTTGCTGCCCATGCCACAAGAGCAGCATTTCCACAGCCTGCAGCCTTCAGCTACACAAAGATCTAGCTGCAAAATCCCTACCACTGGCTTCATGGCACTCACTTAGAAAAGTGAGTCCATGTATGCCATGTAGTAGTCCATGTGCAAGGTATTTCCAGCTGATTTTGCACCTCAGAAGGCTTTAGGGGAGAGAAGCAAACCAAAACACAGGTGGGAAAAGCAAGCTACCAGGCGTCAACTGCTTACTTTGCAAGAGATTTTTCTTAGGGAAATGTCCTTTAAAAGGAAAGCCAGCTTTGTTTTGAGAGAAAGTTGGAATGCAAACACTCTCTTTAGAAGTAGCATCTGCTCTTTTCATTTTTTTAGCATATGCTCTTTCATTTACAAAAGGATTTGTAAAACTTTTCCAGGCTTTTAAAATTTGAATATTCAAAACTTTCAAGACAACCATCAAAATCAGAACAGTTTCATTTTTGTTTCCTTTTTGATTGCNTCACAGAAGACTATTTTTTTTCTTTTATTCTAGACAACTGAGTAACAAAAAGCAGGTTTGGGAACCCTAGGAATTTCTCATAAGAGGAATAATCAAACTCCTGCCTAGATCTAGTTATTACCAAAGAGTACAGCCTTCAGCACAGGCACAGGGGAGAAGAAAGACTGAAAAACTGTTTGGTACTCATGGTTTCAGGCTTCCTTTTGGGTTGACAGATGATACCTGTACTTTCATGACACAAACCTTCACTTGAAACCAACTGGATGTAAAGACAACACAGAGGACATTGTAGTCAATCATATATCTCCTTCTAAAAAAACTAAATAAAATAGCAGCCCCCCTAAAAAACCATGAATTTCTGTACTCGGTGAAGTCAGTGAGGCTTTTATTTTGGTGATGAATAACAGCATAAAGCAGTGCTGATATGCCTGGCCTTTCCTCTGAGGAAGAGGGCTGAAACAGGGAGGAGGCAGGCAGCCCATGGCTGAGCTCCAGGCAGGCAGGACAGTGGGCTGGGGTTATTGCCCCCAGTGAACAAAAGCTCTCCTACCCCACGTGAAGAAAATCAATAGAGGAGGAGGGGCAGGGCGAGGCAGAACGTGCTGAGTATGATTTTATCCATCCAACAGTAACAAAGACCTAAACAAGGCACTGCATTTGCCCTGTCTCTCAGCCTATTAACCCTTCAAAGCAGTAAGGGCTGCACTGGGAAGCAGGTGCAGCAGCAGGCATTCTACCTGGGTTACATTTAGAGTAGGTTTTCCAGAAATCTCCATGCTATCTGGGGAAAACTTGGGCCCCTTTCTCACTAGTGATGCCCACAGATGTTTATGGCTTCCTAGCACCACATGTTAATGGATAAAATTTACACATGGTGCCACAGGAATAGCTTTCTGGTGGAGTAGCTCAGTCCTTTGGTGTTTGCAGGCTGCTTGAAATGGCTGGAAGGGGAAAAAAATCTCTTTGCTTTATAAAATGCAGCTGTGCCAGGGCGAGGAGCAATAGTTAGTGCTCACATGAGAACAGATACCTGAGTAAGAACTGGTAGCTTACTTTCAAAAAATATATTGATAAAATACAGATAGTTCAGTGAAAAGCAACAAAAATTGTGTAATGCCCTAGAGAGGCTGATTTAACAGGGAAAAAAAATCGAGAAAAATTCTTAAGAGTATATGAGCAAGGACTGGTAACAGTACAAATATTTGAGAAAGGAAAGAAATGTAATATGATATAGTTAGGAAACCATGAAGGCAGGGAAACAGTGGTTAATAAGTCCATCCCATGACCTAGCACTAAAGCTTGGGTAGCCTGTGAAATTATTCCCTTTCTTCCCCATGATGTGTCCAACAAGCTTTCTTCAAACCTTAGGAGTTCCTTCTCTTTACCCCAAGATTTTCTAACGGATATGAAGGGCTCACAAACACCCTAAGGTGCAAGGCTGTCCCTTTATATACTTTTTAAAATCTAAATCCCCACAAACATAGCTGACCTGATATCTCAAAGCCTAAGGGCGCTGCTTATAATGCCATGCTTAGCAGATATCCCCTCTTCATACCAACTTCAGCCTTGTGAAGAGTATGAAAATCTGTCACAATTTTACCCTGCCTAATACCACTTTGATTGCCATGCTATTATCAAGGCATATTAATGTATCTGGAGATTTTGGGCCTGCCTTTCTGCTAAAGTTATACTGTCTCTCTGCTGTATTTTAATCTTTTTGATCAAATTATGACACAAATAGGGAAGAGAAAGGGAGCAAAATAACCTTTGTTGGCACTTAGGCCCTAGTTGAGGAAAGATTATTTACATGCACACAAACACACAAGCAGGCAGCTCTGACTTACTGCTGTTGGCATTTTCCTAACATTTGATCATCTGGTTGCTAAGCACACTGCTACATTACCACTTGACATTTACATTTTATTTTCAGTTTATTACTAAAGGTAGGAAATGAAGCACTCTCCTACTCTCTTAAATTATAGTCATCTTGCTAATAATACTGCTAAAAGCCCCATTCCATTTCATTTAATGAATTTAGAATACCTGATAAACATTCAGATACTGCCAAGAAAACCCATTGTCTTCTGCCTGAAGAGGCAGGGCCTGCTGAGAGCATTTTCTCATCAGAGAAAAGGGTTCCTGAAGTAATCCTGCTCTTGTAATCTGCATGGAAACTCACTGGAGCTTTCCAGAAGAGTTAAAACCATAGAGTAAACCAAACCTACAGTAGCCTCAAGTTGCAACATCAAAGAACTCAGCTCCTGCAATCCTAAAGAAATAGTAGTGTGTTGTGCAACTGGGGGAACCAAAGCAGAAATCACCATGTGTTTTCTCTGCCATCAGTCAGCAGGGCAGTAAAGAGCAGAAGTTTAATGCAATACTCTCCTGAGCACCTGACTGTGAGGCCAGCCCTCCCTGCAAAGGTAGTCTATCAGTCTGATGAAAGATCAAAAGTAAATTTCACCAAACTCATCATCTCTGGAAGACTTTGACTCACTGGTGGCTGCAGTATAAATCACTTAACAGCTGAGCCACCCGGGTCTTCTGTGCCAGGGGAAAACATGTGAAATGAGAGCTTTATCTTATGTATAAATAAGTGACTAGGGTGACCAGCTCAGGTTCAGATGTCTGACTTCCAGACTCCCTAGTTAGGCATCCCACGCCTCAGGGTCCATCTAGAGCAGTGCTGAGTATCTCCAACTCCTGCTGATGCAAAGGCAACCATAATTTTCCAGCCACTGCCAGCAGTGAGAAAAACATCATACTCTGATAAAGGCCTCAGAAATACAGTTTGGATCTTATTCCTGACTCCAAGCAGACAGGGGGGTAGCAAGGTTAAGTCTTGTCCCCTGGGAAACTCCCACTGTAATGAGCAGCCAAAGCCAGAATATAAGCGTGTGTCCATGCCCAGGAGAACAGGAAGGCACCAGCTCTTCCCCATGTTTGATTGGGAAACTGGCAGCAGGGGCAGCCCAAGGGCTGTAGAGACTTCTGTAGCTCTCCCCTTGCCTGGCAGATGTGACCACACAGCTGTAGGGATGGGTGCAGGAGGCTGGGAGGCAGTCGTGGTGTGGTTCCAGCCTTCCTCCAAGCACAGAGGAGATGTAGGAGCAGGGTCAGGTCAGGGCAGGGCTGGAAATTGTTTTGTAGAATCATGAGTTTGCCTGTCTTCTGTTCCCCTTTAGTCTCTCCACACTGGTTTACCTAAATCAACACATAACTTTTCTACATCCCTCTTTACCTGTCCCACAAACCTCACAGTCCTGCATGTCCCGAGGGCACAACCACAACCCTCATTCATCCTTGCCCACTCCCCTTCTCTCCCCTGACAGCCTCCAGTTCTCACAGGTCTGACTCTCGCCCTGTTTCTGCAGGCAAGCCCCAGCCTAGGAGCAGCTGGGGGAGCAGGGAAAGCTCAGGAGCAGCTCTCCTTCTTGCAGATAAACAAGTTCCCACCTGCCGGCTGCTCTGCTGTGACACACGCAGCAGCCCACACACAGGTTCTTCTCTTCTGCAGAGGAAAAACAGAGTTTACCCCTACACAGGAAAATAAACCTGCAGGGGAAAAGCCTGCAGATGGGGCACACTCCTGTTGCAGCTGGGGCTTGGCACTGCCACTGTGCTGTGGGAACTGGAGCATGAGGAACTGCCGGGTCACAAGTGTTCCTTGGATGGCAAGGAGTGACCAGAGATGTTTAGAAGAGGAGAAGTGGGAGCATCAGCTGAAAACAACAGCACAGAGACAAGGATTTCTCTGAGTGGGTGGAGAAAATATTTTGGAGGAAAATATTTTGGAGGAAAACAGTCACTTATTTTCCAAAATTATTTGTGTTCTCCTGAAGAACAATGTCTTTTCTGGTAGAAAATATCACTTCTATTTAGTATTAGTGTGCCTTGCTGAGAATCTGCCTGGTTTAGCTCTTCCAGCTTAGCAACATACAAACAGCTTAAGCTGTGAGGAGGCCTTGGAAAACAGAACAACAGGTCTGTGCTCAGTACTGTGGCAGAGTGAGCCACTGCCATCAGCACAGCAAGCCAGGGAGGCTATTCTGATACCACTCAGGTGTGCACAACCAGCATTCACAGGTTTCTGAGGGTAAATCACTCTAAGTTTAAGCCCAGCAGTGATCTGAAAATTGTCACTTCTCCTGCCTGCATTGCTCAGTGTACAAGCACAGTGTGAAGCACTCATGTGAGCTGTGCAGAGCTGTAAGCACAGCTCAGTACCTCGTGGTCCCAAAGAGGTGCTGCAGCCATTCTGATTTTCCTGATGGAAAAATCAAGTGATTTTCCTGGTATTCACGTGGATTACAACTATGGCTTAACAACCAATTTCAAAATAGTTTATTGAAAGAATAAACATTACATCAGTTACTGAACTGCCAAAAACTTCTGTATGTCTATAAATGAGGTGATGTCAAGATCTCTAACTTTCTCTTTTGGAGTTTTAACAAAAAAAGAAAGAAAATTTTCCTTCTTTATTATATGAAGTAGTTTTATTGTTTGGGAGAGGACAGCTGTCAATCAGCTGCAGTTTTTTGTATGTATGGAAATGCCTGGTAATACTCAAATGTGCTAATGAGCTAATTGTCCAATATGTGTCACAGTTAGTCATCATAAACATTAGGTTTTAAGAAAAAAATAAATAGCGTAAGGTTCCAACGTCAGTGTGTATCAATAACATTGCCTTTGCCTATGTGAAAATCTGGTACCTGAAAATTTCCTACCTAAGGCAAAGAAATTAAATATTCAAAGTCCAGATTTTTTTCTTAGATATTTATCTCATGTGGCCTGAAATACAGATGGCAAATGTGGCAGTGATTTCCATCCTTCATCCTTTCTATCCAGGGCTTTCTAAATATCTCTTAATTATATGGCACGCTTTGGATTGTCAGATTAAAAAAAAGGTTTTGTTCATGATTTTCTGCATTTCTGCCTAATTAGATCTGCATGCCAGAGGAATCCTTGCACTTTGCCACTGCAGTAAAGACAACAGCAAAAACCAGATCAAATCCCTGAAGACTTGTGAAGAAGATGTGCTCCTGTTGTAGGTAGCCAAGGGCTTCAACACGTGTGTGGCTCCTGGTTCGTGTCAAGGAGTGGCACTTGGCAGGCCTCTCCAGACTGCACTTTGCTGAGTGAAGCAGGTGTATTGATTCCTGCAACAGCAGCCCAGCTTTTCTCTAGTAAATGTTTAATCCAAGAAGAATGTACTGTATCGTACAATGGCAGGTACAGAAAGCCTCCCTTACACTCCCACAAGTTTCACCAGTCCAGCTGCCACCATGAAGGGCAGCAGAGCACTGGGCAGTGCCTTTCAGGCAACTCACTCACCCATGTTGATGAGACACAACTTAGACACAAGAGAAGGGAGTGTATCTAGCACCTGTTTGAAAAAAGAAAATAACAAATAATTAGGGAAGAAAGTGAAACTTCACTGAAGCCAGGAAGTAAGTTTAGTACTGACTCCCGAGGCAAAAGGTTTCTAATTAAAAATTTCATTGTGGGATGCATCGCCAGGCACCAGCTGGAGGGAGGAGAGAGTCCCTGTGTGTTCAGTGAGCCCTCACCAGTCTTCAGCCTTCCCTCACCACATCCCAAAATAATCAAGGGTAGTGGGTGTGGGGCCTCCTGGGAGCAGAGCTCCAGCACGTACACAGGATCCGCAGTCAAATGGAAAGTGGTACCACTTTCACAGCTACTTTTGCCCAGTGGTTGCCCATGGGCAACTTGGAAACCAGTATTTTTCTAAATTAAGGTCTCATTTCAATTGCAAGGTGGCATTTTCCAAATGGAAGTGTTTTATGTCAGGGGAACATTGACGGTGCACTATGGGAAGGAATAGCTTCCTTCATTTCCACCCTGTCTCCTCCCAAGGACAGGAGCACGCTGTGTGAGTATCAGGCCCCAGCAGCTGCGTCTATCGTGAACCATCTACAGCCTTAACCAGACCATGACCAAATTGTGGCCAGGTGTGGTACAAATATAAATGAGATCCAGCATTCCTGGGATGCCCTAAACAGTGACTCCAGAACAGAGGCCATTTTTAACCCCAGTTTAACATAATGCAGAGAGGCAGAACTAAGGTCTGAGGAACAGGAACACAGTTGGCAGAAGCCAAGTAAATATACAAAGGTTTTGCATTATCCTTGGTTTTGCCTTACCCAAGTTGCCCCACCTCTTCCTCATTCTCTTGTTCCCTGGGATAGCAGAGGAAGAGGTGTAGATAAATAAAGAAGACTCGGCAGAGACTCACATGTAATCTAACACACACAAAACTGACATCAGTGTTGTTAGGAACAGACCGAATACTTAAAGCTTGTGTTTAAGTGGCATAAGGAAGAAATTACCCTAACAGACCTTGTTTGTTATGAGCTTGTTGTTTATGAGTGAGAAAATCTTCTGGGTGTATTCAAGCACATTTCTGGGCAGCAATAGCATTTTTGGACAGCACCAACAGAACCCCCTAAGTAGGCAGAGGGAGCCTGTCAATGGAGGGGACAGTCCTCTTACAAAAGGGTAAAAGCCTACAGTTTTAAGAGAGGTTATCACTTCTGTGGAACAATGTTCAGAGAAGACCCATAATGAAAGTGATCCCTCAACTGCAATAACAGATGGACTTTTCATCTACAGAACTAAAAGCCAGAGTCTTGCTGACTTCCCATGAGAGGGTGTTCCAGGCAGGTAGACAACAGAGAGCACTGCTGTGCATAGCACAGGAACGACGCTTAGCGTGTCAAAATACAGAGCTCTTGAATTCTACCAGCTCTTCATTGTTACAACATCTCCTGGTCAGCATGGATCCTCTCACCTGCCCAACACCCACACCTGAAACCTGCACATCACATCACATCACATCACATCATGAGCTTTATCAAACCATGCTGCCTCTTCCAGTGTCTCCAGGATATGATCCTGTTATTGAGGCACCAAAATTTTCACCCAAGAAGAGTTTCTATGCATGAAAACTCTTACACACACAAACAAGCACACACACTCACTCTTTCCTGTTTCAATAGGGTCTGTTTTCCTCTTTCAGCCATGGACATCTGAGCCATTGAAGTTGTCCAGGTACAGAAGGCAGCTGTGAAAATTCTCGTGCTCCACTGACTGAGATTTATACTTACATTTCCACCTCTAAAATTTCAGACATTTCATTTTCAAAGAATGGTTTGAGTTGGAATGTACCATAAAGATCATCTAGTTCCAACTCTGCTGCCATGCACAGACATCTTCCATTAGACCATGTTGCTCAAAGCCCTGTCCAGCCTCAACTTGAACAGTTCTGTCTCCAGATTTCTTTTAGGCCCTGTTTAAGTGCTGGAAGGCTCTCCCAGGAACCTTTTCTTCTCCAGAAGGAAGAACCCCATGTCTCTCAGGTTGTCTCGGATCAGAGCCCCCTGATTATTTTCATGGTCCTCCTTTGAACACTCTAGTTAAAAGACTCTCAGATTTTACTCCTCTTCTGGCTTTTGTGTTGGGGGTGCAGCTCCCCATAATCCCACAGAAATCTCCTTCTTTCTCAGTCAAGCTGTCCCTTGTCACTGAGACTGCCGAGCACTCACATCAACTGTCAGTGATGTTTTCTCTTCACAAACTCAGCATAACTTTGGATCTTGGATGGGAATTACATGTCTTCTTCACCAGCATCATGTCTTCCCTCCTCCATCACCAACTCATTTTTCTGTTTGTCTGTTTTAGTAATTGTCTGTATTTCAAGAGCAATCTACACCATTAAATGATAAGTTCCTCTCTTTTGGATGGCCACCCTCCTCATTAAACCATTCATGTTCTAGGTGGTTTTTTGGGGAAAATTTTGAGCAGCCCATGCAGCTGCTCCTCCCTTTCCTTCAGAAAACCTACACATCTCTATCTGTACTCCATGCTTGCCTCCAGCATCATGTCCCTTGTTCTCTAATCCTTGTTTTCAAGACAGGCAGAAAGCTGAATTTTATCAGGACGTAGATCTTGGCAGAGACTCACTCTAAGGTAGTACATGGCAGAACATCTGCTTACACAAGTACCTCTGACTGCTCCTGGTCACTGTCTCCCATTAGAGTGAGTGCAATTCCTAGCCCCTGGCCCTAAAAAAGAAGAGGACAGAAATCCCACCAGACCCACCTAGATTTCCCTCTTCCTTTCTCAGAAGAGATGTAGGCACAAAAAAAAAAAAAAAAAANAGAAAAGGAAAAAAAAAAAGAAAAAAAGAAGAGTGGCTCACTTATCTGAGTGTGCATCATATTACAGAAACCTAATAAGAAACACTGTCCCAGGCTTCCCTGATCGCTGACACATGAGCCTTGTGCAAGAAAGGTGTCAGCGTTACCTTTTCTCCCTGCTGCCTAAAAGATACTGCCACCTTTGGAGTCCTTTTTGTAACCAGCTTCTGTGCAGAGTCTTGCTCAGGCTGGGCTTTCAGGTAACTAGAATATTGCCAAAGCAAACAGATATAATTTTAAGAAGTAGAATGAAAATAAATTGTTGGTCATGCTTTCTTGTTTAATATTAGCATAAAACCAACCAAACAAATCAACAACTGTAACAACAAATCCCAAACAAATTACTCCTCAAAATTTTAACAATAGTTTTTTATTCCCACCTTTCAGAATGTGTTTTTTTGGCCATTTTCATATGCAGCAGCTTCCTTTAATTTTGTTTTAAATTGACAGCCAAGGTTGCTTGCAAATTCCTGGTTGAGAAATCCTGAGCTCTGCCACCAAAACAGCAGACTGACTGGTGTGTCCATCTGTCCCAGGCACCTGCATCTCTTCTTCCTCTTCACAGCTGGCTTAGAATTATTTTCAGTCTCATATGATTACAGTGAGCTAACAGACATGTTTTTGGTGTCTTCATTTCTTAATTATGAAAAAAATTGATCTCTTTGAAATTTGGAGGCTGGGAAGGAAAGATATTATCATTTTACTTCCAGGTTGTTCTCATACTTCCACCTGACACTTGCCTATTGAGCAAATTAGCTTTTATTAAATACCATACAATACAATATTGCACAACCTGTGCAATATGGTTCAGCAAGGCCTCAAAAATACGGTTTATAGACACTTTCCTTGGTGCTTGGCTAACAACTTTCTCCTTTAACTTTCCTTAACAGCTCAGATCTAATCCCTCATTATTTCTGATGTGACTAACATACTATGCAATATGTTCTTAATTTTTGTCTGCTCTCCCATTTTTTGCAAATGAAAATTCAATTCAAGTAGAAAATGGGCACTGAGTATTCACTTCCCTCTTACTTTTTCCATTTACTTTTCTGGGTAGTGCTTTGGAGAAAAATGTAGAAACCTATTTATGTTTAGGAGTGACGGCTTGTTCATTCTAGGCACAATTACTTTCACCCTTTTTTGAAGCAGTCAAGCCTCCATATTCCCTGACTGCCTTATCAGTTCTCCAGCCTGGATGATGGACAGTACATATTCTGACAAATCTTGCTCCAAGCAGCCACAACACCTCAGAGTACCCTCCTCATCCATACAGAAAAACCCCCACAAACGAAAGCCAATATGGAAACCCCCAGACTTTAGCATATCAAAATAAATCTTCAGTTCCTCTCTCCTTCTCAAATTGAATTTTCCATCCTTAATTCAATCAGTGGAGGAAATGGACTGTCCTCCTGTGAACAGATTAGAGGGAGGGCAAATGGAAGGGCTGAATATTTGCTCTCTTTTAGTGGTAGTTAAGGAGATTCCAGTAAGAGCTTTTGCTCAATTGCAAATGGCATTTTTTCCTTCAGATGCTGACAGTTTTCCAGATATTTTGATTAAATTAGGAAGGCATAGTAGGTCTGTACCAGAGCATGGGGCATGAAAGTTTACTTCAGTTTTGCAGCAGGCTGTTAACTAAAATCATAAGTGAAGCAGCAATAATATTTCAATTGTATAGCTGGAATGGTACTTATTACACAGACATGTCAAAATAGCGGTGGCAGAGACCTGGTTTACAGGCACTATTTGGGATAATACACTCTGAAGAGATGTTGTCAACATCTTGCTCCTTGCAGAGAGGCTGAGTAAAGGGGCTTAGCCACTTCAATGGGGCTGTAAAAAGATTTTCTTTGAAGAAATGAAGAAAGTCCCATTAGCTCTTTGCAATACCTGTGGTGTCCCAGTCTTTCTTTAAGCTTCCTGTAGTCTTGTGCTGCACTCCATGGGTACACTGACAACCAGGATAACAGCAAGTTGTTTGGAAACTAATTCAGTGACAAAGAAAATGCTGTGTAAGGGTGGCAAAGAGAAAATCCGTACCATGGTTACTGGTAGCTACAACAAGGTTTTCCACACACACCCATGTGTTGGGATTATCCTCAGACCCCCCACCAGGTGCCATTCCTTCTTTTGTCATACTGAAATGCTGGCAAGAAAAACAGGAGTCTGCTCAGTCAACCCCATGCAGGCATCTCCATGGAGCCCAAACAGACACTATTGGAGAGTGAATTGTAGTACTGAATGAGGCCTTTGCTGAGGGTCCTGCAGGGAGCAGAGCTGGAGATAACTCTATTTCACCCCCAAAATCTTCCAGTGCTTTCAGAGATTTCAGGTGGGTTCCAGGGTCTTTGATTCCCCTGGAGATGTTCAGCAATTGATGAAGCATGTTCCACTGCCTTTTGAGGAGGACACTGGTGAGAACAAACGTGTCCCACTGCCACACCACAACAACCCCAGCTCTGTGTCTGAAGTCCTGGCAAGAGCCTGGAGGAGACCCCTCAGAGCAGGCAGCCAAATATCCCATCACAGTTGTGTCAGCAGTTGCACACTGGTGGCAAAGTTACATCTACACAGCAGTTTGAATGCACAAAGCATTTTTTGCACTATCAATAGGCTTTGATAAATAATAAAAATAAAATAAATCAAACCAAAACAAGACGAAGAACCCAATAGGAACACCTAGAGAAAGATTTTTGCAGACAGCCACCAAGCATGTTAAAATAAGGTCTAAGAAAACCCAGACACGGCTGATTCTCAGAAAAAGCTTTAATCAAAATCTTTGGAGCTGAATTCTGCCTCTCTCTGGCTCAGCTTGGATGGTTCAGTCTCTCCTCCCTTTCTCAAAATGCAGATTTCTTTTTCATTAGACTGGCTGAGAAAATGCCCTTTTAAACCAGCAGCTATCCATGTGTTTTCACAGGCATAGAAAACCCTTTTCTAATAACTCAAGAGAACTAAACTGCACGGGTTTACAAATTTCATTTTTACATTCAGATTTCCTCTGGTCTCTTTGTTGTTTTTTTTAGTTTACATCACCTTTTCCAGTTTTACTTTTCTTTCACTCTTCATCCTCAGCAAGACAGTGGTTCAAACCTTTTCTTCCTACAGAAAGCAGAGTGCTCAGAAATAGCCACTCTGGACTTTCCTTCCTCGCTTTAAATGATTAATTATTTTCCAGGACACTCGCTGAACTTTCAGACAGAAAGAGAGCAGTCAGCAATGTGCAGGAGAGCTTGTTTCCCTTCTTGCATCAGAGCACTCCCAGGCAAGTAGATGCAACATTTGCGTCTCCATCCTGCCCTGAAACACGTTAATCTGCCCGTTCCCAAGGCACCATTTGCATAAAGAGCAATCTACAGGAGAGCCACCCAAACAATCTTGCCCCTGCATCAGCAGTATAGCTTATTTTTTTCTCAAATGAGCAAAGGACCTTTATGTGTTAAACCATTTCAAGTAGGAGGTATCCCAATAAAACATTAAAGGTATTTTAATGGGAGGGCAGCTCACTGGAATTTTAACTACTATTCACAGAGCAAAGTGTGTGCAGAGAAGCAAAATATACAGAAGCACAGGGTAGAATATTTAGTCAGCTTTTTAAGCAGCGCCTGTATCAGAGAGACCTGAAAACCTTACATGACCTGCTCTTATGATAATAGACTAAAAAATAAGAACACCAGGGAGCACCCACGAAACATCATCAAGAGACTTAAATGACACACTGTGCATAAAAAGGAGTATTGCTGTATGTTTCATTCCTACTCTTTGTTTTGTTGGGGTTTTTTTTTAACTGTTGCTCCCCCTTAACTCTTTCCTTGGCAGTCTCTGCCCATCTGCCTCCCACTCTTCCTTTGGCTTGTGCAGGAGCAAACCCTGGGTGGTGCAGTAAATCTTTCTCGCATTTCCTTCATCACACCAGAGATCAGAAACTGGCCCCAGAGTGCCTGCCTTAAAAACACTGGCTGTGGTTAAACGGGAAGGAATTTGTAACACCCTGATACAGCCCTGGCACCAACGGCATGTAGGAACACAGAGGGCAGGGGAAATACCCCTTTGCATATTTTCTAACAGTCAAACTGTCTCAGCACCCTTGATACAACCTTGGTAACATTTATATAGGGTGAACTGGGGCTTTCTTCTCTCTGTCATTCTACCTTGTGCTTAGGATACAATTTTTGAACTGACTGCAGCAATCAAGCAAAACATTAGTGGGGCCAAAGTAAGTCCAGCACCAAATACTTCCTCAAACTGTCTACTATTTATTTATTCTGTTTGCAGCCAAGAAAATTTTGAAATCCATTCTCATTTGTGGTTTTGGATGGCTACTCTACATCACCAGCGGCAATTTCAAAATCCAGTGTTATTTCCTGCAGTTCAGACCTTGACCTGCATGAACAATCCATACTTGTGGTGTTGTTTTCCTGTATCAAACTTAGGAAATGTGTGAACAAGAGGTTATTTCTTTGGTGGGTGCAAATGTCAGGACTGGTGTCTACTACACTTGAAGTGCTTTAACCTATTTCAGCTGAATAACTGAAACAAAACAAATATTGCCTTGCTGTGCGTTGCAAGGCAATACTTTAGCCATCTGAACTTTATTGTACCCTGAGCTGCAAAATTAAGGGCATGTAGGAATTACCTGTCGTGGCACACAAGTGACATCTGCCTTTATTAAGGTCAGGACCATACACCTCTCCAAACTGCCCTTCTGTGGCACCTCATAATTTCTCTTGGCACACTAACCTATATAAACGTACACAGAGCCTGCTTGAGCTCCCCCAGCCAAACCACCCTCGGCGCATGAGTGAGGAATAAACACTTTTGCTTTCTCCTACTATCGACTCAATTGAAACATCGCCTTGGTTTTCCTAACAGTGCCAGTGCCTCTTTTTTTGCACATTTTCTTGGTGAATTTAATTCTAAAGCGCTGATTTTTGTTTGTTTGTTTGTTTGTTTGTTTTTTCTCTCTCTGTCCCATGCCCAGCTCTGGCTGCAGGCCTGTGTCGGGCAGGGCGTCACGGCGGGCCTGCCTGCCACCTGGCAGCCCTCCCCACGGCATCCTCCGCACCGAGCTACTCCTTCCCACCACGGTGAACAAAGGAGCCATTGTGTCGGCACCGAGCAGCAGGGCTTGTTTTCGAGCCCTCAGTCCCCCGGGCAATGCAGCCAGTCCCTCCCGGCCCCGCACACACCGGCACCGGCGACACGCACGGCTCATTCCCCTCATCTCCCGGCTCGTTCCCCTCCCCGCTCGCCCCGGGCCTCCCGCCACATCCCACCGCACGGTCACTGCCATTTGCCTCTAAAGCGGCGGCTGTGCCGGGGCTCTGGGCTGCCCTGCATGCAGGTCATTTGCCGGCACACCTGAGAACACGGTTCTGTGCTTGTGAGCCCTTCACCTGTCTTTGCCAAGCTGCAGAACCTGTACCAAGGCAGGGAAAATACAGAAGGACCAATGGCAAGGTATTCTCTTGAATAATGGTATTTCTCCCTTCCAAACATTATCACCCCTAGATATGTCTAGGTGTGAAGAGATTTCCCCTTTTACAAAATGTTTCCTGGCTAGGTTTCGTTCCTGACTGATTATAAAACTGCAAGGAGTTTGTCAGGCAGAGCATCAGTGCAGCTTCAGCCTCCCATCTGCACCACAGAGAGGACACACAGCAGTGTGCTGGACCAAGAACATTTTTGCTGATGAAATATTACTGCTGGAGCACATCAGCCAGGGACAGGCTCTTCGACACAACCCTGTGTACTACTGTGGGCTGGCCAGAACCCTGTGTTTCTGGGTACAGCAGGTGATTCTTTGCTCCTTGCTCTTGGTTTCTATTGATGCTGCTCAAATGCTTTCTCTCTTGCATATATTTTCTTAGACCATATTTCCAATTTTACTCTGTTCTGTGTCTCTCTCTCACCTGCTGTTTGCTCACTGAAGAATGCTGTGTGCATGTGGTTAAACAATACCCTGGGAAATCCCACCAAAGCTCCATGCTTTCAACTCCTCTGTGAGCAGCTCAAATCCAGAGCTCACATACTGAACAAGTCCTTTTTTCATTCTTCTTTTTTTTTTTTTTTTTTTTTTCTTTTTTTTCT
>VZRH01005864.1:43841-61855 GCA_013397555.1 Urocynchramus pylzowi | reverse complement strand
CAAAACCCGAGCTCCAATAAATAAAAAGGTCTTTTTTTTTTTTTTTTTTTTTTTTTTTTTTTTTTTTTTTTAATCTGCCTAGCTCTGTGTTTGTTGCATTTATTCATAACAGAAGGGCGGCCATTTCACTCACCAGTTCCAGTCAGTTTAACCCAACCCATAATACATCATTGTAGTCAGCTTGCTGAGAGCTGGAAAAATTAGACATACCTGTTTGTAATGAATGCTGATAATTACACAACAAACAAACAACAAAGCAGTCTGCTAGATCCAATCGCTTCCTCAATTTGGAGACATTAACATTGATAATTGTATTCTGTGGAAGCTCAGAGGCACTAAACAAGATTGCATCCTCCGCACTCATCATAAAAGACATCACCAGAGCAGAGAAACTTACACTCTAGGAGGGAAGAGACACGTGACACTGCTTCTGCAGATGAGGAACAGGGTACAGAACCAACCACTCTGAGCCAGAGATGTAGCTCAGGGTAGAGCTGGAACCAAGTTAACTGAGTACCATAAATACTTGCCACTAGCTCTGGCACCAAGCCATCTTTCTAAGACAAACTCCTGGACAAAACAGAAGGGTCTTGTGAGAATGTACAAGATCCACAAATTCAATTTCTGTGTGTAATTCATTTGAAAAGCAGTTCTTAAAATTTCCTAGTTTTCTATACATGAACCTTCAAGAGTAATGGAGCTTTTATATCTAACTGTTCATGTGATGAAAATTAAATATTTTTAGTCTCTCTGGGGAAGAATGCACCATAGACAGTGACATTTACATCCAGATGCTCCATTTGTGTGTGTGTGTGTGATGCAAACTCTTCAATAAGTTTATTTCTGCATTCCTGATTTTCTGTTATCATCAGTGCCTGAAAATGTGATTCACATAGAAATGCTGTTATCATACATGGAACAAAGCCATGAATTTCCAAACCTTAACAGCTTTGAACGTCTTTTTTTTCCCTTTTCCATAATACTGAACAGTTATTGTAATTGCACTGGATCAGAATATGAAAATTCTCCTGTCCAGCATTTAAATCCTGTGAAGACAGACTGATAGAGCGGGGTTGCTGGAGAAGAGACAGCAGTCTTCTAGTACCTAAAGGGGGCTTGCAAGAAGGTTGGAGGGGGATTTTTCCATAAGGGCATGCATGATAGGACAAGGGGGAATGGACTGAAACTGAAAGAGGGCAGGTTTAGAATAGGTGTTAGGAAAAAGTTCTTGGCTGTGAGGGTGGTGAGGCACTGGAACAGGCTGCCCAGAGGGTTTGTAGACTCCCTGTCCTAGGAGGTACTCAAGACCAGGCTGGATGGGGCTGTGAGTAACCTGATCTAGTAACAGATGATCCTTTAGGTCCCGTCCAACACAAACCACTCTATGATTCCATGATTAATTTGATTTATGCCTCCATCTCCACAAGACTGTACTCTCTCAAGTCCATTTATTTGTATAATACAAAAATAATGCAATCTACACTAATACAGATACCTTTTAAAGCAATCCCTGCTTTCCACACCCTGCACTTGCAGCAGGATGAGGTCTCACTTGCACTGCACAGCATGTCAGCTACAATTATGAAGACACATCAGCATGTTTGCAAGGCAGCAGCATACAAAAAGCCTGATCTTACCACCACTGATGTTGGAGGCTGAAGAATGTAGGAACAGATTTGTAATAAAGGGCTGTAATAAATACCTGACTTCAGTGCTCATTTTACACACTGCCATGAAAAAATCCCATGTGCTCTAGATCCCTCAGAAGGACACTGGCAAGTTCACCAAGTGCCCAGGAAATTTCCAGGCACAGATTAGAGGTACCTTGCAGTGCAAGGACCAGACAGTCTGAGCCTTGGGCTTTGGGCTCCCAAGTCTCAATTTAAGTAGGCTGGATCCTGCACAGAGTTAACACCTTATTACATGTTCATGTTCCTTTTCCATGTCTTTCATAATTCCTCATCTATCAGCTCTCCCCACTTAAGTTCCTCTCATCCTAGCACATTGGCACCAAAAACACAGACCTACTCTGAACATTTTCAAAGTGGTATTTAGCCAAATATCCACTACATCAAAGATGAAACACCTCAGAAGAACATGAACATTTCAAGAGAGTTTTGCTTGTGACCAAAATGAAACCTTCCAGCTGGATACCTGAGGGCTTTGATCTCAAACCCAGCATGTCAACATGGCTCTCTTTCAGAGGCATTTGAAAGGCTCTGCTTTGTATTTTGCTCCCACAAAAGATACAGAAAGACTTCAGAAACCTCAAGAACTTTCCGTGGGATGGAATGACCATTTCTTCATCTGTTTTGCTCTAACACTTCAAGGGGAGGGGCTCAGGTAAAAATGCTCATGTCAACCATCTTGGTCATTCAAAAAAGAGTGACTGGAAACATGCTGCAAGTTCTCCTCATTATTCTTAAGAAAAAAAACAAACAACAACAACAACCAAAAAAAAGAACACCACTAAAATTATATAAGAAATCACTGAATGTTTTGCCTAATTCTCCTAAAAAAGCCAAAATTACTAAAGAAATCACTGGAATAAAGTAAGGTTCATGATTACAAAATAACTGGGAACGTCTTGTACCAGTTTTTTCTTTCTATGCTGTGTCCAATTAGTCCTTAGTTTGCTTCAAGCTTTTACATAAGGAAAAGGGTAGCTTGGTTCATGTCTTTTTAAAAGACACTTAGTAGACATTTTGTGCAAGTAATTACTGAAGTTGCAATAGAAGGAAAAAAAAAATGCTATTTCGTACTCCATTACTGTACATTAATATATCTTTCCTGACATTTACTGTCAGGACTCAGTTTTTCTTACCATCAATCTACTTCACACAATTTAGTCTCTTATTGGATGGAAACTTTTCAGACTAAGAATATCCCACAGTCCTTCTGTTGCATGATGATTCCTACCACTTTAGGTGTCTGTTTTATCAATCACAAGAACTAGAGACTCTTCTGAACAATGAAGTCAAAAGTGGGAATCAGATTCAGAAAATGTTGCCTTTTTCATGACATGCCCTCTCAGGAACAAAGAATTTCCATTTTCTATCTACCTTTTGGCCTTTCCCATTCCTTGAGTGTAATTTGGTTTTGAAATCAGAACAGAATACAGGTTGATGCCACACTTTTTTTCATTTTAAACATCACATTTATTCTTCTGCCAGGTGGACTCTTGTATTACTCTCCCAATTCCTCATTACACTGCAGACAGTTCATATAGTCACATGAAATTACTGTCAGTATAAAAAAAAGTGTTTCATTTCAAGTGTCCTGAACTTGCTCATTGATAGCTTTCTGCTTTGCTTGTATCCAAATGGGAATGAAGGACAAACTGGATTATTTCAGCCCAGAAGGGTGAAGCCAGCAAAAAAAGAAAATTATTGCCGACAGAAGGGAGCCAGCCATGCAGCTCAGGCACCACTGCACTGGGCCAGAGAGGCCTCTCAGCCTGCTGGCCAGACTCAGACCAAGCTGCAGGAATGACTCTCACACCTGCAGGTGTTCCAGCCCCACAGCTGGAGCTGTGCCAGTGCAGAAGAATCATTTCTATACCCCCCCTTCAGCTCAGATAGCATATTTATGTATCTGCACACAACCAAAAGGGATTATGGTGAATGGTGCTCAATAAATGTCTGAGAAGAGCTGTCAGGCTTCATCATTTTTAGCATCCTCAAACAGTTTTCATTAAATGAATGAAATGGATGGATGTCACTGGTTGAAGGGCTCACTTCCAGCAGTGAAATACAAGAAGGCAGCAACTGAGAGGGTGCTGAAAGTTTCTGATATTTTTCGTGCTGCCCAAAGATAAGGATACTTGGACGTGTCACAGTTTTCAAAGCAAAAAATAATTCCTGTTCACAATATCACAAAAAATCAAGAATATCCATTTGATAATTCTGACAGAATAATCTGTTGGATGTGAGGGATTAAAACTGAATAGTGAAAATGAACAATGAGGTGCAAAAAGGCAGGGATCTGCCCCAAAGCAGCAACAGCAAATGGTAGCTCCTTCAGCTGTAAGGTCTTTGCAGCAGGGGCATCTTGCTTGTTGCTTGTGCAAGAGGTAGCAGGGTTATAATCCATGTGTAGTGCTGCTAGTGACACCTTGACTAGAAACAGAATGGGCTGCAGAATTGGCTAGTCTGGAAGGTGAAAGAAATTGCAAGGTTCAGCAAAAGATTGTGCAATTCCTGTAGAGCACCACTTCCAAGCCCCTGAGAAATGCTGCTGTTATCTCACCTGATCAAAGGACCTTGCATTCCATAGAAACAGCAGGTGAATAATCATATCCCACTTGAATAGGAGGGACTCATCAGCAACCATGAAATTTCTCCTCTTCCAACAGATGCAAAGTGGGATTCCTGTGAGGAAAGGAGCCTAAAGGTCGTGATATCTCCTTTGTTTAAGCTCCAGCATCAGAGGCAAGTTGCTCTAACATGATGAATTTAAATTAAAAACAGCAACAACAACTACAAAAAACCCAAACCAAACAAAAAAACCAAAAAAACCCAAAACAACAATAACAAAAAACAAACCAACAAACAAACAAAAACCAAAAAGAACCCCACCCATTAGAAGGTGCAAAAAACTACTGCTCCAAATGAAGAATTTTATATCCTTGACTCAGGTGTCAGTGCCTGACTCCTTGGTGTCATCCAGGATATCACTCACCACCAGTCTCATCCTGCACACACCCCCCCACACCCCAAAAAAAAAAAGGCCAGAAAAAGTCTCTGCGCTGCAAGGGAATACTATTGTCAGAAGCTTAATCTGTCCATTAGTGAGGTGAAATATCTAATAGGTAACTTGGCCTTCCCTCATACTCCCATGGATCAATGCAAACTGCTGGTTATTTGTAAGATAAAATATCATGCCATTAGCAGAAGCCACTCATGACAAACAGCTCAGGCATTTGAGTTCTGCAAAAGAGTAGATGTTGATTTTTGCTCTAGCTCCAGCAAAATAGTGATTAATTGGAAGCTATTCAGTGTTCCAGTGCCAGGGTGGGTAAAAAGCACCAAACAACATCTTGTGAACATCTTAGCTCTCTGTTATTAAAAGAAAAAATTGCACATTCACAATAGCTGTCACAGTTAGTTCTGGTGACTTCATTTCTCTCTCTCTTTTCTAGGCACAGGTTAGAAGTATTTGATGTGACACCACAGTGTGTGTTTCTCTATTCAAGGGTGTCAGAGAGTGCTGCCAAAGCAGGGATAGATCATGGGCTTAAACTCAGAAGGAAATTCAGGTGCATGTTCAGGTAGAGCTGTCTCAGCTTCTGGCAGTTGTTCCTCGAGGAGAGGAGCCAAGGGAGCCCCAGAGCTCTGCCCCACACTAAGCACAAGCCTCTGTGACCCCAGGAGCAGCTGGTCAGCGTCTGACCAGAGAAATCCCCACTTTTCTGGTTCTCCAGCTGCCTCGTTCTCCCCTGGGCAATGCTTGTGACACAGAGAGATGTAGATAAAGCTCTTTCAAGTTGCACCAAAAAATAAAAAAAAATCGTATGGTTGGAATGTACAGAGGGGGAAAGAAGTCAGGCCACATTGGAATCATTCTGTCTTCTGACCTGGCCCACAGCTCCTGTCTTGTGAGCAGCCTTCACTTACAGCTCCTCTTGCACACATTTAGACAAGCCTGAGGACTCATTTGTCTTCCAGGGATGTCTTAAGCTGTAATGAATGTTTTACTATATAGCACCATAAGTCTTTAGGATGAAAGGAGCAATGTAAACTCAAATAATTTACTAATGAAAATCATTAATAATAAATGTAATTACAGAGCCTCTGTAATGATTCAAGATTTTCAGAATATTTCAACATCTGCATTATCCATTTATGATTTTAAAACAGAAGAAGATAGTAGAATTTTTACAGAAATCTTTAAAAGGGATGAATTCTACACAATTATTAAAACAGTAAGAGTTTCTCCTGAAGGAGAAAAAATCCAGGGAATGGAGAAAAAAGGAAGGGGAACAAGTCTTTAAAATATGGTTTCAGTTTCTAGGTCATAGAAGTTTATGCACAATTTAAGACTGGGTGGGAGGAGGATTATGGCTAAATTGAATAGAGTCAAGACCAGCTATAGATTATGGCACTGAATAGCACCAGGGGAAAAAAAATCATCAACATTGAAAACAAAGGAGTAGCTAAGAAAATGGATGAAAAATCAAAAGGAGGTTGTTTCTAAAGGAAAACAAAAAGAAAATAAGAAAGGTCACATAAACCAAATAGCATATATTCAGAAAATTTTATACCCCTTTTATATTCCTCAATATGTGATCACATTTTTCCTTACATAAATGTATTGAATGTTCAACAATATAAAGGTGTGCAGTGGTGTTGTTCCTCCTTAGAAATCTTCCAGGACTTTTCCAAATTATTTCTTTCTTCAAGATGAAGAGGTTTTCATTTTTTTAACCACTGCACATATTATGAATCAAGACTTAATAAATAAGCATCCAGCAGTACCAGATATCAGAATTGAACAATTAACTGGTCCATTTCAGAACTGAACAATTAACTGGTCCATTTCAGAATTGAACAATTAACTGGCCCATTTCTTCTCTCCATCACCTTTTCTAGCACTACAGTCTTTACATATTGCCTGATAAATCAGAGCTTTTTAAAGAATAAAAGCCACCCCTCCAAACAGTTTCTAACAATAAACTTTTAAGATACCAGGTTTTTATGGTATCTTCCCTTCCTTTCTTGTCAGGACCCAGCACATATTCAGACTTTTCATCTCTGTTGATGCATTCTAAAAGTAGTAGTAAAATGTAAGCAAGAACAGGATGAATGGGAAGAGTCACAAAAGCTTTAATCAACCCCTACACATTGCAAATAATAAAACAATTGCTTCAAACAGAATTCAGTGCTGCAATCTTTGACTTGAACAAAAACCTGAGTCAAAATTACAAAGCCAGGCGTCAGTAATACAAAATCTTCAGCATTGCTATTTATCACTAGAAATACAACAGGTGTTATTTTAGTTTGGAAAAAAAAAAAAAAAAAAAAAAAAAAANGAAAAAAGGGTTTTTTTTGTTTTTAAAAAAAAAAAAAAAAAAAAAAAAAAAAAAACCAAAAAAAACCCACCAAAACTAAACTAAAACAAAAACAAAAAACCAACCCCCCCAAAAAAAACACCAAAAAACTAAAAACATGATTTTGCCCTATTTAATTTCTTGAAGGTTTTAAAATTACCACTAGTATATAATGACTGCCACAAGATTTTACAAAAAGTCATTATCTGTTGCTTCTATTCAACACAAGTGTTTTCTAGAGAAACTCAAGTTGATATGCCTGCTTGATGTTCACAAATCATTTTGAAGATGAAAAGTAAGAAGTGCTAAACATTAAGCTAGTCTGACCATCTTCTCATTACAATACAGATAGACAATCTCTCAGAACAAGAAAAACGAGACACAAAGCTGGTCTGGTGAGGATCCTGTTTTGCCTTTGAAAAATGTTAAAGTAATTGATAGTTTCAATAACACATAGTTTCAAAGTATTAAGCATTCCTTTGCTCAGTGCTTCAAAGGGGTCCCCATAAGCCTAGAAATGCAACTATTTTCCTTTTCATGTTTGATAGGAAAAAGTATTAAAAAGACTCTTAAAAATACAAATAAAGAGATCTATCCACTTTTTGATCCACCTTTATCTGAAATTAAAAAAGAAATTTGAGTGCTTTACATGTCCCCCTGTAATGAAAAAGCCTCACAAAAAGACTCTGATGTGGAACTAATTTGCATTCTGAATGTGCTGAATGGACTACAGAGACTGTAGTAACCTTTAGTGAATCTTTGCTGCGTTAAAAAAAGCAATTCCTATTCTACCTCCTTCTACAGAAAATGAAAGGTTGAAAGATGGAAATTAGACAAAACAAACAAACCTTTCATAGTATATTATGAGCTTCAGGTTTCCTGTGCACTTACTAAAATTTCAGTAACTCCTCTTTCAATTTCAAGCAGAGTAAATTTGAGCTATTTGACAAATGCCTTATCACCATTTGATTTAAGTGTTGCCACATACAGAAGCATATTTCAAGGAATAAAGCATTAAGAAACAACTTCTTTGAACTTCCTTACTGTCTCACTCATGCCATCAAAGGGAGGATAACTTTTTTATTATTTAAAGCTCACATAATTTCTAGCCTGTCTAACTGACTTTAAGCTTACATGACCACGTGGTGCATGTGCATCTTCACATATCCTTAATTCAAGTGTTGGAACCCGCTGACCCGTGTCAACACATTTTAACAGGGTGGTCAAAGCCATGAGCAGAATTAAATTCCTGTTCATCCCATGAAAATAAGGGGGTTAAGGAAAAGAAAAGCATCCTCTGAAAGCCTTAATTAAGAGATTGGAAACAACATACACTCGTCCCATGTGAGAGACAGCGAGCCTTTCTAAAGACTCAGCTCACACAGAAAGTGTCTGTTAGACACCAGGATTCCCTTGGCTTCAGTGTTCGTGGGGTTCTCCACTAAGGGGCAATCAAGTTAACTTCAAAAGCAGTGAAATAGTGATTTGATAGCAATTCCTTATCCCCACCATGCAGCATCAGTAAAATTACCTTTCATCCACACAAGCTGTCTGTCTTTCCTTATTTACCCTTGTCTTTATAACAACCCTGCCAGTCCTATATAACGAGGCCACATTGCTTCTCCAGATGCCCCAAATCCTTGCATCAACACTATTATCTTGGAACCAGCTGGGAAAGAAGGGCTGTGAGAGGCCCTCCAGCCTTCCTTTTGCCCAAAGGTATGATCAGCTGGATCTGAATTATTTTGTAATGGTGTTTATCTAACCTGCTTTCAGAAACATCCTCAGCCTTCCCCAGCAACCTTGGTCAATGCTTATGAACGTGACTTGTTATCTTCACGGCACACAGGAAGGACAGGCTCTGTCCCTACATCTCAGCAACTGTCTTTTACCTGCAGGTTTCAATATGCTTCCTACTTTTCTTTTTGTAGCTAAATACGCTCTACTCTTTCTACTTTTTTTCCATCTACAGCTGTTGTGATTTTCATTGCTCTACTCCAAATTGTACCAGTTGATATCTGCTAATTGCATCGTCCAAAACTGGACACAGCACTTCTTATTTGGAGCTTATACGATTTCTTTTGAAGGGTTTGCCTTAAGCATTTTTGAGAAGATTCTTTATTTTTTGCAGAGTTCTTTTCCCCAGCAAATCCACTACCTGTTAAAGCAACCCCTGTCCTCTCCCCAGTCTTTCTGACACCCCACCCTGTCATGCACAGGACAGCAATTAAAAACAATTTTTTCCTCCTTTCCCTAGATGGAACAAACCCAGCAAGACTGCAAGCTCTTCAGAGGTGAAACCATCTTAAAAGTCACTTAGCTATAAACTATTAGCTATAATTCTATATACTAGCTACATAAAATATATTAACATGGATATATCATATATATATTAGTTATAATTAGCTATACTCAGCTAATAAGTAAGAGTAAATACAGTATTTCAGTGCCATTGGAAATCAAATTTGAAGGGTCCATCTGGAAAAGGATGCAATTTCCCATATTGTCAGTTCATCAGCCTTTCACTCAGCCCCTCCTTCTTTCTTGTCAGAGATCGATATAAACCCACCATTGGGTTTATAGACCCATTCTAGTCTTTAGTGCAATGACTGGCTCAAGCCCAAAACTGGGGCTTGACTGGGGCCCTGAGCTGTCCCTAGGCTGAAGCACCAAGGAGTGTGGCTGCTCTGGAAAGGTGCTGATCCCTGTGTGTGAAGCCTGGGACAGCAGTGAGGGCAGACTGCAGAGCCCAGGCAGCTCTGACCTGGTTAAATTCCCCCCATCCAGCTGCAGCAAAGACACCACCTCGGTGGAACAATATTTACAGACACTCCTTCTGCCATAACAATCAGAGATTCTAGAGTACAGGAAGCAAAACAAGCAGGCACACACAACAGAAGAGAAAAATAAACAGTGATCCTATGAGGTCCATAAGAGCTTTCAGCATTATACATGGATTTTACACAGAAGGCCATCAAACTACAACCTGCAGGGACACTGATCTTAACAGGAATTCAAGTCAGGCACCAAATTACCTTTGAAGGCTTTTGAAGACATGGGCTTTAATTACTGCTGTTACAGAAAATGGTGTAAAACCTGCTGATGAATGGCTAATGCCTACCAGGAGTTTTGCAAGCTCTCAGCACAGTCTGCCTCTGCTCTGAGGAGCCCTTCATATCAGACTGGAGGGAAAGAAGAAAGAATGAAGCAGAAGTTGAACAATGTCAGCCTGCACTGCTGAGTGAGAGCAGACCCGCTAAATGTAAACACATTGAAATACTAATTAAAGTCACAGACCCCCATCAGTTGCCTAGCAAAATCCACCTAATCCCTAGTGGAATGGATCACACATTTTGGGATCAAAGCTGACGTCTCAGTAAGGTCACAGGAGTATGTGTGGCTCCTTTACCTCTCATCCACCATACTGGCAATGTGCTTTTGCTTACAGAAAAACTGTGTCAGAAGCCTCAGGTCAGTGTCAGATGAACAGGGCTAAATTACTGTGGAGTTTGTGTGCTGAAAATAGCTCTATGTTCTTTTGATATTTTAATTTCAGTAAAAACACAAATTAGCAAGGAAGAAAATAATCCTGTCTGTCATCCCAGTGGTGCTTCAGGTTGGCTCATTTGCAAGAGGGCACACCATACAGAAGCCTGAGAATTTTGGAATGGAGGCTAATTCCAATGAAAAAAAATTGCTGTGTTCCATGTAATTTTGTGTTAATTTCCTGAAACAGGAAAGACAACAAAATCAGAATAGTGACAACAGCCTTAAAAAATTAAGTTGAAGATACTGTTGGAAACATAAAAAGGCACAAAATATCAGCAAGTTTTAGAAAATATATTTTAAAAAATGTAGATAGCAGATACATGACAGCAAATGTCGCTGTCATGTCTCAGAATAATGATGCCATCTCTTCTTTGCATTACTCACACAGCCCTGCCAAAGGACTTTTCTTCCTCATCGTTCAAAAACTTCTTCATACTTAAGCACTAAAACACTGAAACTGCCATGTTGGAGCAAAGACTCCATCAAATCTATATTCCATATCCTGTTTTATAATTCAACGACGTCCTATTTCATTCTACTAACATGCCTCAGACTGTCTTCGTAACTGAACAGCTACCAGACAATCTGCTTTCAGAGGACTTTCTTCCTGCTTCCTAAAACAGAGGCAGTTCTCACAACATGTTTCTACCCATTTTAGTAATTTTTTTAATTCTTACTATTATTGTTTTAATTTCTATCATGATCTGTATGTGCTCAGTTTTGAATCCTACTAGTCCAAGCAATCACACAGTACGCGTTTGTTGTTGTACTCAGGTGTATATATCCCTCTGAACTCAAGGTTCAGTCTCACTCCTCAAAAACCATCTGTGTTTTATACAACTCAGTTTAAAAAAATACACCGTTTTTGTCACGTGAAGTTTACATATTTCAGCGTAATGAACACAGACTTTAAGTCCAGCTTATGCACACTAAGCGATCTGAAAAAAGTCCACGCTGGGCTTTCAGTGAGAGTGGTTGAAAAGCGGGAAACAGAACAATTGCTTTACAGAGGCGTTGCTTCCTTTAATAATTTGTGCCACATAAAGAATACTTTTCACGCTAGGTCATTCAAGAGAGATTTTGGTGGAATGTGATCATTCAGTTTATGCAGCAAAACCAAGCTACCACGATTTAATTCTGCTGTGTGCTCAAATTTTATATTGTACACCCATCAGTTGTTAAAGCATAGCTCCTGCTAAGCTGAAAGCATAAAAGAAAGAGTCTCGTTTCACTTCTGAAAAGCCTGAAAATGTTTTATTCATGTATTTGTAGCACATGCATTGCAGGGAGTATTGCTGGATTCAAGAGAGAATTGAATGACTCTTCACAGATGAGATTCTGTTAGTTTAGGATTTTGATTAAGCAGTAAAGAATCTATCAGGTTTTTTCTTCAGCTCCAGGTCATTCATTCTGGACATTTTGATGAAGTCTAAACCAGAGCAATTATGCATTCATGAGCAGGATGCTGAGGGTTTCACTTGGAAAACTGAAGGCTGATAACCAAAGTAAGGATCAAGTATCTTTCCTGAGGCTACTGCATAATGATGAAAAGACCACATCTCAAAGCATGTATTGCAGAAAGCCTAGTGCTGCTCTTCAAGCTGCTGTAGATAAACTGATGGATTTAAAATAACCAGCCCCTTCATCTGTCGTGGCTCAGTAGACCTCTACAGTGCTTCAAACATAATGTGTGTTCTAGAATGAAGAGCTTTGTGCTGCTACGAGGCAGAGCTGACAGCTCCTGTTTCAAAGTTATCTTTAATGCAAAAACAAGAAACGTTCCCAACTGTATCCATTACAATAAAGATGCGGGGTGATAAAGTCTGCTACCTAAATAATTTCAGTCATGTATGGGAAATCAAATCTCTATAAGCCTGAATGCACACAAAATGCAAATCACTCTGAACTGCCTCTAATACAAGCACATTCACATCCATCCTCAATTTCAGATACAAGGTGTTATTGTGAGCTCACTGCAGAGCCTGGTGTAACCCGAGTCCAGGGAAATGCTGACTTGGAAAGATGTGACAAAGAGCCCAGCCCTGCAAGTGTTTGTTCCCATGAGCCCTTCCAGAGGCAAACAGGCTGCATAAGAACGACTCTGGGGAGAAATTACTCCATATTAAACAATGTACTAATAACATTAGAGAGCAGGCCGCAGTCTCCAGCTAGCTCGAGAGTATTTGCATTGTACAGGCAAACCCTAATTTGGTGGATTTGGCTAAGAGTTGGGAATGGTTTGTCAAAATAACCCTGAGTTCATTTGTTGAGACACTAACAGTGTCCCATCCCCACAAAGGGGGACGACCCTTGGTACAACACAGCATTGCCTGTACGCTGCCCTTGTGTAGAGAAAGGCTCAGGGAACAGAGCTGTGTCTTGCTGAAAACAAGGAGGCCACTAGCAGTGGTGTTGGATCTGGCCCAAAATACTTCACCTTGTAGAGATTTTTGCTGAATGGAAGTTGTTCATTCAAAGTCCCTGTGGATTTCTAAACGAGCTGAAATCTGCAATTTGGAAAAATGTAAGGGCTATTCAGAGTATGATGTTGAGAAGGAAGAAATAGTAAGCTGCACACAAACTGTAAGTGCTCATTTTAGGTCTTTCCATTCAAATAATAACACTATACTTTATTCAGGACTTATGTGGCTAGCATATGTTTACAACGAAAGCAGTGCCGTGCATCAAACAGGGCAGCATTGTTTCAGAGTCATTGCAATACACACGATCCAGACACACTTCATCTGGACAGATCTGGGAAAGCGAGAGGCATAGGTAAGAGCTGGCTCTAGTTATTGTAGGTGTCATTTAAAAAAATTAAATAGCTGTGAAGTGCATAGGCTCTGTTCTCCTCCCTCCCCTCCCGCCCTCCCCACTTTGTTAAATACATCCATCACACCCTCTTTCCCTGGGTGGATTTCTTCATCACTGATTCCATTGTCCTGTGATGGAATGGAACAGAACAAAGGTTGCCAGATCATTTTTCTAAATCACTCATCTGGTCTGGTGAAAACTCTAAAACTCAAGAGAATTTAAATAGCTCAAATGCTATTAAAGAGCAATCTGGCTCTATTTCTCAAATTAAAAAAAAAAAAAAATTAAATTTTGAAAAAAGCATGGCACCAATTCAGCCAAGCATCCCATTATGTCTGATTATTTTGCAAAAACTTCCAACACATTCCTTTGCTTCTTTTATTGTACAGGCATATCATAGAATTGAGACCCATTGTCGCAGCCTTTTTTCTTGTCTGCCTGTCTTTGGAGAGAGGTTATTTTTAGTTTAATGTTTTTAAAAGAAGGTACAACAGCCGGGTTGGTTGGTTTATCTTCCTGCTTTCTCCTGGAGCATTTGGAGAAAAGCTAAACAAAGGAACAATGTGCTTTGATACTCCCTGCACGTTCCAAGATTTAGTTAAACAGCCAGCTTTGATAACTTATCCTGCTCCTTGGTTTGCTCAGCCTGCTGGAAAAGCAAAGGAGCAGAAGCAAAGGCTTGCCACGCCGCATTCCCTCAGCAGCCTTGGGAGGCCTCTCCAAGGGCCTCTTTCCCACTGACAAATGCAGCCCAAGCATGCCTAAGTGCTTAGGCACTTGTAAATGTGTTTCTCCACATGTAGGGAGTGAAGATAACTGCAGAGAACAACCTTGGGCCTTCAAGGGGTATTAGAAAGGAACGTACCTGGAAAACAACACTGACACAGTGTTGGAACTTCACGAACTGCATTTGTTACTGCATTCAGTAACTATTTATTTGTTACTGAAAGCTCATCTGGTTAATTTTTGCTTTAAAGCAATTTTTGCATAAATTCCTACCTCTTCCAGTCTCTGTCCTTCATCAAGCATGGCTCAACTTCTATTACTGGGATATACCTACTATATTAGTGTAGTCTGTGGGAGGCAGAAACCTTAAGCAGTTATTTCACATTGCTTGATAACCAGAAGCTGAGAAACAGCTTTAGCCATCACAAGGAAAACTGCTCATTGCCACCAAAAGAAATAAAGAAAACTCTGTCGAAGCACTGTTTGTCTAACATGAAAACACAGTCATGCTTTGAAAGGGAAGAGTCTGTAATAAGCATGGAAAACTTACTGCAGTTACTAGAGATGGTAACCAAATCTCACTCCCTGGTTTCAAAGTGAAATCCAGACTCCCAGTGGCACAAAACCTTCAGAGAAAAAAAACTAATTACACTTCAGCATTTCTAGACCTTGAGGTTTTTAATCACATATACCATCTTGCTTAACAGTTCATTCACTTAACACAGGCAAGGTACAAGTTTTTGTAGAAGTGTCTGGAAGTGCATCTAGAATGCATTGCCTGTCCACTGTTTTATTTACAGGTTTTTTCAATGAAAATCAGTAGCTAATAAATCAAAGCATTATTACACAAACACAAAATACAATCATTAACACTTTACTGGATACAAATGATAAGCATAAGGAAATGTCCATGTACGCTCACTGACATGAATTTGTGTTAGCTTGCTACTAATATATGATACTGTGAATTGGTGGTAATATAACTGAAAGACAGATGTGTATTAAAAAAAATTAGAGAGCCACTCATGTTTGACATGATCTTATACTGAGATAAATATCTACAGACAGTGGTATGATCATGTACATTCACATGTGATCATATCAACATAGTTAATTTTTTTTCTGACAAGGTATCATCAAGGTAGTTGAGCCTCCTCAACAAAGCTTGCTAAGATCAAGTACCAGATAGTATTTTCTAAAGTGTTGGATGTTACAGAAACAATCTGTGCAAGTGTAGCAATTTTGATTCAGAAAATTTTTTTAAAAAGTAGTATTTACAAAGGTAATTTTTAAATTCAGTGATTAAATTAAGACTCCAGTCTTCATATTCCAAACACCTGTTCATTTAATTTCTTTTTTTTTTGGCGGTTTGCTCTCCTCTCCCCATTCCTTCTCTCCACCACAAATATTAGCCCAGGTTTAAAGTAGACTAAAACACTTAAAACTCTTCAAAAAACAGTAAATTATTCACCTTGTGCCAAAAAGAAAAAAAAAAAAAAAAAAAAAAAAAAGAAAGCAACACTATAACATTACTCATAAGATTTCATAAATCCTTCATAATTAAGGAAAGTTCCAGGAGCAAAAAACTTATACAACTTGGGAGGAGAAATAAAGGAAATAGGAGACATACATCCATTGAATTTTTTGTTTGTTCGTTCTTTCTGAAATTCATTTACAAAAAGCTCCTGGTACTTTTTCTAATGTTTCCACACCTCCTTTCTCTGGCACATATGGTTTAATATACAAACAATTTAAATAAAATGTCAAATTCAAATTCCCACCATAAATAATTCCACTCTTATGAAAACTGGTGGGGGTTTTAGTTATTTCAAAACTAGCCCTGCCTGGCTAACCATTTGGTTAGGAATCAGGGGTTAAATAAGAGGATTCTTGCAAAAAAAATTGTTATTCTATTTTAGCCTTGTAACAACTTAATACAAATGAAATCTAGAAGAAATCCTTTTCACTGATGTTGTTTCTTTTTCATATATCCTAATACCCATAAGCTATAACCATACAGGCTGTGCAAGAAACAGAATTATTTGAGCTTTTCTGTGTTTTCTAGGGATTCTATGAGCCTGTTGATGTTTTTGAACTTAAACAAAAAATAAAAACTCTTGAAGTCCTTATTCAAAATGGTAGATAAACTCTCTAGCCTTTTTTCTTCATGGAGTGTTATTAGCCATCCTTTTTATAAGATACTGTATTTCTTCTCAGCTTTAAATTTGGTTTGTCAGTACTGTCTCTTTTTGTTTCCTTCTTGTTTTTCAGATTCCAACTCATTTGGTGAAAGAGCTCATAATTTTACCTCCTTGCTGAAGCTGATCTTTTCACACTGGTCAGCTTTGAAAGTCAGAATACTGAGTGTTTCTCTAGGTCAGACTGGTACTAATTTGAGTATGGAGTGGAACCAAGCTGGTTTGATGTGGAGTTTGGATTGATTTCTTCTCATGCTGGGTTGGAGATCTAGCCATCTCAGGCGGTTCAGGAAACGGGGTGGGGAGTGGTAGCCATTTCCATGCCAGAGTCTCTTAACAGCAAAAATACAGAAGAGAAACGGAGAGAATGAAGAAAAGACTTGTGGTTGAGTGAAGAGAATTTCCATGTCCGTGAGTGGTGGTATTGTTCACTGAATTTGTGACAGCTGACAGAGAAGTGGAACTCGCTGAAGAATTGTTTGAAGGTGTTGGACTTGTTCCATTGGGACCACAGTAGATCTAGAACGTGGAAAGGAGGGGAAGTAACAAAAAGGGTTATATCGTCTCTTTTTAGAAACCAGAATACATATTAGTAGCAGTGAACACTGTGTAGCCCCCCTCAGACCCAGCACTCGAACGACAGATACAAAAGCTCACGCCTTTCATTGTGCACTTAAGGACAAAGACATTCTGAATTGCACGTGTGGGATTTGTTAAAGAAATAAATGTAATATTTTTCTAGATGTATTGACATAACTATTACTTTATGGAAATCTTTTAATCCTTCCCTAAATTAGAAGACACATAGGTTTCAAAAAAAACACAGGGGAAAAAAAAAGTGCAAATGTAGAGCTATGTAAAGGCAAATCTTAGGATAAGAAAGACTTACAAACAACTGCATGAATTGCAGTCTGCGTTTACAGACTAAGCCACAAACAAAAATATGAGGAAACAACGGTCAAGAATCTATTGATACTGTTTCTGGGGCTGGTTTGTGGCTTCCTTTGAAGCAATAGTGGGGCTTAATGTGAGTGGATTTAATACTTCAGCCTTTCTTATCTTGCTGTGGTAGCAGTGAACTGCAGAAGTTAGAACAATGAAACCATACTGATTAAATCAAAACCTATTGGCATTCTAGAAGACAAAAAAAAAGAAGTGCAGTGAAGAGACCATATATTAGCAAATTTTTAAAATGCTGACAGAAAGCAAAATAAAAAAAATACCATTTTCCCCTCATAACTCTGCATTATAGGGACAGAACAAAAACTTGCACTCTGTGCAACCTCAATATCAAGTTATTTCCTACATATGCACAGGAAAATTTTCAAAGATAACCTTAAGTATTTTCATTCCTGTGAAAAAAAGCATGTGAAACACAAGGATGAAAAACAAGATCAAGAATCACATTATCTCATCCCCAAAAATGAGCATAATACAGAAAGCTTGGCTTCAACTCCATGGCAGCAAACTTGTATTCTACCAGATCATTCTGGTAAGCTCTTAGACTTAATTCAAGTAATTTTTTTTTTTTTTTAAGAGGTTAGTTAGTTTAATAAGTAATTCTGTCCACAAAAGGTGTCCTTATTTTCTCATGTTTCTGGTGCTGCTGAGAAAATAGATTAGCAGGAAAAAAAAAAAAAATCAATCCCTCAATGCTGAAGCAATGAAGTCTATGTTAA
>VZRH01005864.1:30341-42221 GCA_013397555.1 Urocynchramus pylzowi | reverse complement strand
CCCGCAAGTCGCCGCCGCCCCCTCGTCCCGCTCCGCTGCGGGCTCCGCTCCCCCTGGCCCGGCTGTCCCGCGGGACCGGGGCGCGCTCGGGTCCTGCCGGCCCCTCTCCGACAGAGCCGCAGCTCTGCTCGCTCCCTTGGGCTCTTACGGGCGCTGGCTCCTCTCTAGTGTCGGCGTCGTGTTCTGGTATGGAGGGACTGGCACAGGGCTGTGGCGCTTGAGCCGCAGTTGCTCCAGAGAAACGCTTATGTTTATAAAAACACCATGCTTTCCCCATTAAAAAAAAATAATAATAATGAGTAAAAGAAGGAAAGGTAAAAGCGACTGTAAATATTTCTAAATGGCGGGAGCAGTGGAAAAAAAGCTAGGGAGTTAAGATCCCATCTTGTTCTAA
Source organism: Urocynchramus pylzowi (assembly GCA_013397555.1). Lineage (NCBI taxonomy): Eukaryota > Metazoa > Chordata > Aves > Passeriformes > Fringillidae > Urocynchramus > Urocynchramus pylzowi. The sequence goes on along the minus strand of VZRH01005864.1, from coordinate 41,827 downwards.
GCTGCCTCACCATCAGCGCTCAGGCTTCAGACCACAGGTTGCAATTTCAAGCACTCGTTGGATCTAAATATTTTATTATTACCATTATTCTTTAAAGAAACCTGTGTCACAAGTGGAACACAAAGTTCTTCCAGCTGTAGCCTCTGCGTAGGTGAGGTTCTACCTTCTGGCACAGTAAATGCTGTACTTATATTGTATCTCCCCCCTTGGCTGACTGGAGATTGATTTGGTGAGGACCTGACACAACCTTTCAGATGTCTCAGTGTATGGACACTGAACAAAAATAGTCTGTGTCCACTTGATAAACTGCAAAAAAGAGACACCCTTGCGCTGATTCTATTGTCACAAAGCAGTTATTTCTATTTAAAAGAAGAGCAAGATTTTCTGTTGGCTCAGACAAATCAACAGGTTTCAAAATTGGATAGATTTGTGTTTATCTCAGAACAAAGTGTGAGGAGATACCCAAGTCCAGCATACACAACTCATTGGCCATCTTCAGGGGCTGGACTGCCTTTGAAGAGCTTCCAAGGGCATTGCTAGAACTCAGTCCAAAAGCACAGGAAATGTGGAGAGATGCAGTGTAGAACCAGGTGCTGGGACTTGTGTTGGACAAGAATATTTTGTTCCAAACTAAGTCTTTCATTAATTCCTTCAGAATGCCTGACAAAGCTATAGTTATTTTATTTTTCCAGAAATAAAGGCATTTTGTAAGCTGTACCACCCAAGATATCAGTCCTTATTCTATACCAGGACTCAAAAGAGCTTTTGAGAGCTATGCTAAGTTTGAAGCACTTCTGAAGTAACATTTCCTTCATTCTGATCACAGTCATAGTCAAGTCCTTAACTGTAAGAGACATAATCTGTCAATAGAGTAACTATGGGAACAGTCAACAAATTGATGGTCTTATGTCTCTGAATATTCACTGGCTGTCTGCTGAAAGCTGGATGCCAGAAGATGGGTTTTCATGATTATGGAGATATAAGGAGAGAAAAAAGAGAACTGTGGTGGACTTAAAATGACAGAGGAGTGACAAAGCTGAAAAATTTTCTATAACTACTTTGCCTTGCCAACAGTTAGTTTTGGTGGTCAGAGTTAAATGACTCACAAATGGGGGGGGGAAATCACCTTTCCATTCAGTAGATAAGCCTAATACTACAGAAAAGTGAAATTCCTTGTGAGAGAAGTCATGTGAATCACAGCAATAAAGTCAGGGCTCACATGATTCTGACACCAGATTCTCTGGAGGACATGAAAAATGAAGGGAATCCAGTTAGGGCTCTACAATAGCTAAAGCAAAGAATATTCTAGTGTAAATCTGACAGAGATGGTTGCCATTATTATCTCTCCCATCTTGTTTGGGAGGAAAGGAAGTGATACAGCTGATGCATGATCCCGTAGGGATCGTAACTGGCTGTTCCAGGTTGAAGCAGCAGCTGAGACACTTAAATGTCAACACCAGGACAGATGAGAATGAGAGAATAACAGTCAGATGGCCTTTCCCATTCTCTCTACCTGGGCATCTTGCCTGAGGTCTGTAACTGTAAAAAAAGAGGATGATGCATGTAAGTTCTTGTAAGGTGACATGAACCAATACAGCATGATACAACTGACTATTTTTTTTTATTATTATTATTACTAATATTCCGTTTATTGCACTTCTGGTGTTTTAACAAGTTTCAGTGAAAATGAAGGTATCTTTCTTTTTGCTAAAAATATTGTAAAGTCTGTTCCTCTATTTAAAAATAAAGAAAAATGTCGAGGTTTAAAAACATTTGGCAGAAATTATAAATTACATCAATAGTAAAACTCTGTGAAGTTTATGTTTGGAGCCCAAAACAAAAGCCTTTTTGAAATATTCCTGAAATACTAATATAAATAAGGAAATGTACTGTCAGCAAGGGAGAAATGCTAAAAATATTTTAAGCCCAAGATTTTCATTGAAACTTTTGTCATTGGAAATTATAATGCCTAACACTCCATTAGATTTATACACCCAACTTTCCCCATTCAGGAAAGCTGCAGTATTGATTCCTCCTGAACACATAAATCATCTGCATTCTTAATTCCAAAATATTTTTTTTACATCATGAAGTCTCCAAAAGATATATCTGAGCAAGAGTCCAGGATCCAATATATGGATTTTCTGACAAGGCAAGGAATGCTGTGAGCTGAGAGCCGTACGAAGTGAAGTACTGCTATCTGGTGGCCAAAAGGAACTTCAGATATTTTTCTTTCAGAAAAGACAATGTGCTCCCTCAATCAAACGCCCTTTGATAGCAGTGTGCTCTTAGAGTTCTCATCATGCTGAGACACACTGTTAAATATTGTTGAATCCCCATTGTTCTGCTTCCTTTAGTTTTTATCCATAGGTCAGCATCTCCCAGTAAAATCCATAGTATTTGATTAGAAAGGTTAGCAAGGAGCAGGGAGAAAATGACCTTGATCTTTTGAGTTAAATGTAAGTTCCTGTGTATATTCCACCAGTGACTTTTAAGTTGATTGAACTTTGCAGTAGGCATAGCTCTCAGTTCAGTGAGCAGAAGCAAAACTTGTGGTGCTTTGCATAATGCACTGGCAAACAAGACCAGCTAAAATGACTGGCAGAAAACCCCAACAGTTGCCTATAAAAGGAGGCAGAGAAGTCTACAAGACACATAAGTAATTTATTCAAATACGTTGCATTTAAATAAAAAGCTTTAGAAAAATAAGTGTAGACAGAGCATTAAGTGAAATTAATGAGAAATAATTTTGTGTAACCATTAATTTACTCTTACCTTTTAGAGACTAATCTTGATCCATCTAAAATATTTTAGGAGCATCAATTGCCAGTGAGAATCACTGGATCCTGTGCTCCCCAGCCAGCTCTTCACTCTCCTTGGTTGTGCATAGACTAGAACTTGCTACTTATATATTAGAACTTACTACACCTTGTGGGTCCTCTCAGTGTCTTCATCCATTTCAAACTCAGGCTACTGCACTCACCTGAGTCATATTACGAGTTATTTTAGTTAATACCCACCTGTGAACTTATGTATTTATGTATTAGAAGATGATGTTTTTTCAAAAGACAGATTTGGAGGAATCCATTTTTGCAGTGTTCATCAACTAGCCCACATATGCTGATCTAAACTGACATAATCTGATGATATATTTCCTTCATATCCATTTTTAGCATATGGTTATGCCTTGAGAAACTCATAGGCACTATTTCTTAATGTTTCCTATAATTTCCTAATATTTCCTAATATTTCTTAGTATTTCATTAGTTAGACTGGCCCTTCTCTTGCTGCTTGTTTAGTGCTGCAGCAACTCCAGTCACATAATCAAAATTTGCCAGATATTTTGAAGCACCCTTCCTTACAGTTGCACCTTCACTACCATTGCAGAACAAGACTGAAACACTGATGGGACTGGTTGAAACTGATTTTAGTCAACTGGACAAAGCTGTTTGGCATGTGTCTTGGATAAGAACTTGGAATATATATTGAAGATTGCATTTCCTCTTCCAGTGAAGGGTTCATATTAAATTTTTATTAGTCAAGCTTTTAATGGAAGGTATGATTGGTGGTAATGTAAATCTCCATTTATTGGTAATAAATGTTGATTAGATTCAGCTACATGTGTCTTCAGACATAGCCCTGCTGCCGTGATGCAAAGCCAGGGTTCCAGCAGTGGCACTGTTTCCCTTCTGTGTTGATCTGAGACAAAGGTATTGGGCTGGCTAGTTAGAGGTACAGTTATGGAGGTAAGCAAAACCATGATTTCCAGACCTGGAATTGTAAGCCTGGAAGTTTGAGCAGAAGGGAAATTGTGAGTCCAGAAACAGTCTCAAGAAGAAATGTGTAAGGGTTGCTGCTTTAATGTCCATGGATCTTTTGACTTCAAGGGATGGTGTCAACCTACACAATTAGGTGTGGCATCAGATCTGCTTGAAAGCACACCTTTCTCCCTAAGTCAAACTCTTGGGTGACATCAATACAAACTAATTAAATGGTAGCAGAGCCTGTTCTTCGGCCTTCAGGCCAACTGACATGTCTAACCCTGACCACACTATTAAACCCTCCCAGTCTCCAGAAGATGGAGGCTAAGTCTAAACTGCCTATTGGTAGTAGCTGTCCCTGCCCTCAGCCAACCCCTGACTCAAGGTGAGGAATTGTTTGGGATATGCCACTTGGAATAGGACAAAACCAAGACTGAGCTTTCCTTCACTCATTAGGCATAATGTCAGATAATGGATCTATGGACATGAAGAAGTAAAAACGACCAAAAGTCACTTACTCCATCTTCTGATTTGAGGGAAGTTTAAACATTATACTCAAAAAAAAAAAAAAAAAAAAAAAAATCAGTGAAGGGTGTTCCACAGCCCATAGGCCTTCTGTTTGTTTGCCAAACTATCTTTGCATAATATTTCTCTTAAGTCTTCTTTGCTGCAAACTTGCATTGCACTGCAACAATTTATTGCATTGCATAGTAAAGTGCACAGATAATAATGACGACCAGATTTGTAACAAAGTGTTTACTGGTTGAAAACATAGCAGGCACTTTGCACTGAGAGAAGGAAGGCTTGCATGACAGCAGCCATCTACATTTAAGTGAGTCTCCCTGGAAACCCTTGACGGATGATGAAAGGAAACAAGTGCTTCTATGACGTAATTAATCTCATTTCAACACAGACATCTGAAGTAGATTAATCACTTCCTGGAGATGCTGACATCTCTTCACTGACTCCTAAAAGAGTATAGATGATTCACTCTGACATTTGCCACTATATTTTCCTGTAGTTTGAGGAACAGATTCAATTCCTTCAAGCTTTCTTCACAGAATTTTTATGCTTTTTTTGTCACTTTCCTTTGTACTCTCTCAAATCTGTCTTAATTCGATCATCTTTTCCAAAGCAGCACACTCTACTTAAGATGAGACTTCAGCATGCAACAACTCCATTGATGCAGCTTAGAAAGAACCATTTTTCCCAACTGTTTTGTTTTGTTTGTGGTTTGATGCAGTTTTGAGATTATCTCACTCCAGTTCTTGAGCAATAGTGCAATGTTAGCACTTTCCCCATCTCCCTGAATTTTCCTTCTATGATAAGACTTATTAGTAATTGCAACTATTGCAGCCAAGTTCTTCTTACCATTATCTTGAGCACTAGCTGTGATTTCTTCCACTGGATTTGATATTCTGCATTACTTCTCTTACAAGTTAGATAAAAAGATTTAGTTAACTTTAGATTAAAAGTTAGTTATCCTCATACTATACTGCTACGTTGCCATGCTTCTTTCCAAACAAATGAAAATATATACACTGAAAATCTCTGCATCCTTATTAGTCATTTTAATCATCATCATTAGTTTATGACTGCTGAGATTTCTTCTATCCCTGACACTTTACAAGACAGATGTTTTCAGCCCTGCATATGAAGCATTTTTTTCTGATAGCAGTGGAAGTCTTTATCTTCTTTTGAGGAATGTTGAACATCTGTACCTTGCAATTTGGATCTTGTATTCTGCTTCCTTTTTTTGTTTGTTTGTTTGTTTTGTTTTGTTTTTTGTTTTGTTTGCTATTGTTTCCTTGGGTTTGTGGTTTGGATTTTTTTTTTTTTTTGTCATTGTTTATTTACTGCCTTCTCCTTGCCAGTTAACAGGGCAGATTTTTACCCACAGTTATCTAGAAGATAGTCTGTATGAGAAGAAGGCTGTCCTATGGAGTACCCAGGTTCAGAATTCATTCCTAAGTCATGACTGCTGCATGGCATCTTGAATGGGGTTATTCTTTTGTAATCTCTTCTGGGTAATTTCTAGTTTGAGTAGAGGACAGGCAGAGATAACCAAGTAATGAGAATGAACCATGGAGAAATCTGATAAACAGGAAGATCTAAAGTTGGATGGGAAGACACAACATTATAAACCAGAATAAGAACAAATAGGATTAAAAAGTGTGTAAAGTAGAGCAACACTTCTTCCCATTTCATAATAGAAAGAGGGAGCAATCTAGGATTTGAAAAGAGGAACTGCTGAAAGGAAACATATAATGTATCACTAGGAATGTTAAGACTTCATGTATCTTTTAAATAGTGAATTCTTTGTCACATGGTATTATTATGCAAGGCGCAGAGAAGGAGTGGTCACACAGTGATGAGAACACCTAGAGCTGAAACAGCTAGTGTTGCAAGGACATGCTTCCCTGGGAGATAAAGCATCCCAGATCTTCCTACCATGTGATTTACACATCTTTTACACCTCTGGAGCTGGACATTGTGAAAGGGCAGGACAGCCTTGACTACAAGTAATATTATTATGAAATTCTATCCCTCCTTATTGTACCTTTATTGATATTTTTTCTTCATGTGTGTGTGTGTGTGTGTATCTCAAAGGTGCATTGAAACAGATACATTTTTCTGTTTATAGATGCTAATCAAGCAAACTTTGTCCCTGAGTCACACTGGAAGCTGAAGTACTTTGCTCAGCCTTTTTTCTGCTTTTAAAAGCAAACCTGACACAAAATATTGTTGGTTTGGTTTTGTTTGGGGCTTTTAGTTTGCTTGTTTTCAGGAAACTTTAATTATACACAGATAGAGGAACAATTGAAATTTCCCCACTGGAAATTAATAATGCTAAACTTGCATTTGTATATCTTGAATTAGTTGCTATCAATTAGAAAAGAGAGCATTATTTTCTAGTAACTAAAGACATTAATCTGAGGAGAACACAGAGGAAACACAGAAGTAAACAAATAATTCAAACTACTTAACATTTGCTCATGGACCATGTTGTTTTATGGCTAATAAATAAGGTTCAAATAGTGAATGCTTAATTGATTGGTTTTGTTTTTTATTGCATTTGCCACCCACTGTTAGTGTAGCCAGATAAATCCTGCAGCAGCAACCAACACCAGCAGGACCTGAACACATTCACTACAGAATGAATGGAAGTCTCAAATCCTGTCTTAGGAAACAGCACAATAACTTTTCCTACCAAAAAATTACTTTGTTTTAGACAATTAGCAAACAAGAAAGTGAGGGTGAAGCAACAAAACAAATCTCATTGCAAAGCTCTCACCAAACTGGGAAATGAAAGAATTAGCAGTGAAACTGCAGAGCTTTTAATCTTGGTGTAGCTGGATTTAATACCAGACTGGCTGAAGGAAGTTACTCACTGTTTTCCTCCCATTTGCTTAACCACTGATGTAACACCAGTTTTCACTGGCAAGGCAGCAATGTATTTCTGGTTTAGGTGGTTCACCATGCTCTGACTGACGGAGTGGCCTCATATCACTTCTTCAGTGCTAGTCAGAGCAATCTGCACTATCCACCTCCATCTTCTTTCTTATTATGGCTCAATGTGGCCTCCTACTTTAAAAGATAATAGGAAGACAAAAGCCAAATTAGTCATGTAGTGAAAAGGATGGGGGGAAAAGAGAGAATGCTACAAGTGGCTGCATCTCCATCACTTAAAGAAATACAAAACAATACCTGAAACTCACCCACCTTCCCCTACTTCCCTAATTAAAGATGGGTATCTTTAATATCTAAGATGGAGTTTCAGGTAATAAGTAAACTGCAAGTAAAGGTGCTTTGTGAAACCTTGCTCACTTCTGGAAAGGGATTCCCTGTGCAGGATGCCAATGTGGCTGCAGGAAAAAAATGGACAGAAATTCATAATGGAGTGGCTACCACATGAGATGAAATGGCAACCCAAAGAGTTGGTAAGTAGAGAGAAACAGACATTTCAGTGTACTGGGATAGGAGCTGAATACATCAAAGGTATCCCAAAGAGAATAAACACACTGTTTCATAGTAAAAGACAGCACAGTAGATTATATGGGCAAATGTGTGAGTAAGGGAAAATTAGAGAAGCATGTCAGCTAAAAAGGCAGCACTGGAAGAGCTAGAAAGGGAGATTCTGCTTCATGAAAGGTTATTTTTCAGAGAGGGGCTTTAGAGAAAGAGATGATAGGATTATTTGGTCACAGATCGAATGCAAGTAACCAACTAGAGGAATTGTCTCTAGACTATGGATTAAGAAAAAAGAACATCTAAGCAGTTACAATAGGTGTGACATTGGAAGAGGTGAATTAGCAGTCAGGAAGCTCATTATTCAAATGAATATGGACAAACTTAAAGGTGATGCTCATATGGGAACACTCTGTTTGGCCAGGCAGCATAAATATGCATAGAACACTGTCCAGTCACCTTGTCACCTTGAAATAAGCACTGTAACTTAAAAAGCGTGTGTTTATAATAACGCAATGCTGGAGCTAAATCTGCAGAGACAAGTAATCTGGTGAGATGTGCATTGCAGAATGTTAGTCAGAGCTACTCACAGCACTCAAATGGCAGCATGGGGCTCTTTATTTTAAGATGCAATGAGTGTCAGCAGATCCAGCACTGTCACTTCACTGACCTTGCAGGAAAACAAAGGTAACAAAAAACCCTAGGCAGTGGGGAGGGAATTCCCAGTTACAGATTCAAACATACAGGTCAAAAGATAGTGAGAATTTTCCTCTCTGAGCTATCAAACCTAGAAGACTAATCTCCTTGAGAGTCAATGGCATAGGAAGTATAGTGAAATACAGAAAATTAAATCAAACAAGAGAGGAATTCCCTTCCTAGAGAGTAGATTACTCCACTGGAAAAAAAATTAATCAATTCTATGAGAATAGCCATGGGAAGAACGTATCTTGGTCAGAGTAATTTAAAAAAAATTAGACCACCATAAATCTGCCAGAGATGAATGATCACTGTTTCCTACCAAAACTGAAATTTTTGACTGTATGTTGCTGAGATGTCTTATGAAAAAAAAAAAAAAAATCCGAAAGCAGCTTAAAGAACATCCTGCTCAGAGATAATTATGACTGATGTGTGATTGAGCAAAGCCTCTTTTGCAGGAAGCCTGAGCCCGTGAAGCTTTGAGAGGAGCTTTTCACTGCCATCTAATGGTAAACTAGGAGAAGAGAAAAATTACACTGAGGTCTTTACCCTCTAGGAACATTTTGGTTCTAATTACAGTTCAATATATATAAAGCAGGATTAATCATTCTTAACTTAATTTTTGCATTGTTTTTTTATTTAAAAAGGCACATACTGACCCAGGCTGGGAGTTCCCTTTCATGGCCCTTCAACTCTGTGGCACGGAGGGAGTCTGACAAGAAGACATGAGAGGCATTGAAGCTCCTCTACAGCCAGGGCTGAATGAATCCTGGGAGGGTGGCGGGGGGGAATCCCAAAAACCTTTGGTAAGCATCTGCTTTCATGACTGAGATGTAATAATAACATGATGTACCTTCCAACTAGTACAACTGGAACAGTTGCCTTCATAGCTGGACTAGGAAATTAAGCAAGTGTGACAGAGGTGATGTCTCTGTTTGGGGTTGCGAAATGATGAGATAAATCAGATTCCTGATGCCTGTTCATGACAACCAAGTCACATTTCCTCTGCATCTGATTAATTTCTGCTTGTGTGAGATGCAACTGTATCATCATATTTTAAAATTTAAAACACTGGGTGACTTCAGACACACTCTCTACATTGCCATTCAATATGAAGGTGTAATAAGGATGTGTAATACCTGAACAACACAGAAAGGCACTAATACTTATATTTTGGTTTACTAAGAGTAAGTTAACTTCACTCTCAGCAATGTTAGATCATTACTTTAATCCTACATGAGACAAATCAAATTCCAAAAGATTTGAAGAGAATGGGGTGTATGGAAAGACAGGCTTGGGGTGGTTTTTGTTGGGTTTTGGCTGAGGAGTTTTTTCCTCCTTAGAGAAGGTAGCATTTCTGCTAAGGGAATCCATACTGCTCTTAATATTCTTTTCTGTTTTGACTCACTATGTGCCAGCATGAATGCAAGAAAGTTACTCTTACTGTTCTTTTTTTCCCCCTCAGCAAGTATGTGTGTATATTTTATGATATATAGGGGAAAAGTGCTAAAAAAGTTAGAGGCTATAGTCTGAACTGAAATTGGTCAGAATCTCACAGAACTTAGCACTGGGACATTCAAAATGCATAAACACACAAAGGTGTTCAGAGATTTCTTCCCAGCAAAGTTTCTAAGGAGGAGAAATAGCTTTGCTCATTAATTACTCCATTACCAAATATCCCTGACATAAAAACCTCCCATTCAAACATTTTATGACAAAGTTCATACAGGTGTAAAATTAAGCAAACACTTATAATGCTTGTGCTAATGGCACAGCCGCTGTTCAGCAGTAGTTCTGCAGTCATATCACTTTTCAGATTTGCCAGTATTTTTCCAGGGGATGACTGGTCTGTCAGGCGAGGTGGCCAGCATTTTAAAGCAGAAGTATAAAGTTTTTATAGGAAGAGCTTTTCCATCTGCCAAAATTACCCTTAACCTTGTGCAGCCACTTACATGAGGGCAAGATTCTACCAGTCTGGTTGCATTCTGTGCCTGCTCTGCATGGGTACAGAGAATTCCCCAAATGCTGAGAAATCAGAGCATTCAGAAGCACCAAGAGATTGGTGCACATCATAGAGAAATCTGGGAGAAGGCAGAAGAGGGGATGGATCTCTCCTAGTTTCTGAGCTCCTCAGAAAAGGAATGATGAATTCCCTCCAGTAATGGAGATGCAGAGTAAAAGAGGGAGATGTTATGTGAAGGAAAGTAAGAAAGATAAGAGGAAACGTAGGCCACAGAGGGGTTTGGATTAAATTGTCATGGTGGTCAAGCCCTTCAAATCAATCTGTGTTTGGAAAACTTGCTCATCTACTGGAGTGATTTCCCCAGTGAGAGATTTTCATGTTTTTCTGGTTTGGGTATGTGGTTAGAGAATGAGGGGCTGAGAACACAGAAAAAAAAAACTTCCCTAGAAATCCAGAAAAATTATTATGGAAAATTATCATGGGAAACTCCATCTCGGTGGAGCAGGAGACCATCAGTGGCTGGACCAGTCTTCCAGTAGAGGACAGGGCAGAGGCTGCCAAGCACAGAGGGCTCCTCCCGTGGAACCTGCCGGTTTGCTGAGGAGGGCTCGGCCGGAGACCCGCTACAAGCCTGCTGCCCTCTGCCTCTCTCCCTGCTCCCTCCTGCCTGTGCTCCCAAACCGACGGGCACGGTGTGCAGGAGTGGGGAGGCAGCCCCAAATATCTCGAGAGAGGATGCCAAGAGGATGCAGCCAGGTTTTTCTCGGTGGTGCCAACTATTAGGACACGAGGCAACAGACAGAAAATGATGCACAGGAAGTTTCACCGGGACATGAGGAAGAACTTCTTTACTGCTCGGATAACCAAGCACTGGAACAGGCTGCCCAGAGAGCTTGTGGAGTCTCCTTCACTAGCGATACTCAGCAACGGCCTGGACACAATCCTGTGCCGTGTGCTCTGGGATGACCCTGCCTGAGCAGGGAGGCTGGACCAGATGACCACTGGGGCGCCTTCCAACCTTGCCCATTCCGTGATTCTGTGAGAGGCGCCTCGGCTCCCAGACCGGCGGGCACGGGGCGGGGAAGGAGCCGCCCGCC